>PVHY01015786.1:0-35253 GCA_004024945.1 Uropsilus gracilis | reverse complement strand
GAGGGGGGCCCACAGTTTGACTAGACACAGATCGAGCTCAGGATGCAGCAGTTTATTTATAAAGAGGAGGCTGAGATGAGGAGAGCTCCTACAGCCACAAATTACTAGCTTCCCTACTCCAGATGGTATCTACAGTGTCCAGGAGCCCAATTCAAAAACTGCTCAAGCAAGATGGCGGCATCCCTCTGAAGAGAGCCTGGAATGGAGGTGGGGGGCACACCAGGAAATGGGGCACCATGATCCAACTACTCCATGGCAGCCGTGAGGGTCACTGCAGGAGCATCTCTCCAGAAACTGAAGTCAGTCTCTGCCTGAAGCGTCTTCCAAAGAGAGTCAAACCTTCTCAACTCAAGAGTAAAAACTTTTCATGACCAGGTGTGGTGGTGCGCGCCTGTAGTCCAAGTGCTGGGAGGCAAGAGGCCTGGAATCACTTGAGTTCACCAGTTCGAGACTACCCCAGGCAACAGTGAGACCTGATCTCGAAAAAGCAGCCAGATGCGGTGGCGGGCACCTGTAATCCCAGCTACCTGGGAGGCTGAGGCTGGAGATCGCTTGAGTCCGTGAAATCAGGAGTACCCTGAGCAACATAGGGAGACTTAGTCTCAAAAAAAAAAAAAATAAGCTTCTCATGCTGACTCTTACCTTCCCAAGTTGTCTTGCTTTTCTTTTCTTTTTTATTTATTTATTTTAAATATTTATATATGAATTTCACATCTCTGTGATCTCTGGGGTTCACCCCCCCCGACTGTTCCCACCCTGTCCCATCCTGTCCCATCACCGCCCCCCCCCCAGGTTGTGTACTTCAATTTCGTTGTTGGCTTGTTTTGATTTTTCTTCATGGACTTTGTTTATCTTGTCTTGCTTTTCTATTGCCCTTCCACGCGCCCACATTTCTAACCTAACTGATTCATTTTCCAACCAGCTGTTTCTAAGACTTGGTGGGCACAGGTGCAGACTTGAGCCTAGCTGGCATCAGCGGGGGCCTGGACCTGATCCCTTTTCAAAACCAACTCAGGATTCAAAATGGAAATTCTGGCGGTGCATCCACGCTGCCCTGCACCATCTCATGCAGGAGGTGGGCAGGTAGGCACTGCTGTACCTGCATGGCACCAGCCAGGTTCCAACCTTACCCATGCATCTCCAATGCGGCTGTGGTTTTCTGTCTTTTTCCTAAGCCCCACTCCCCGCCCCCCCACCCACCATGGGTTCCGGGCTGACGCTGCTCAGCTGGGGAGCCCACACTGCATCAATCTAGCCTTTGCCAGCTCTGTGCCCTCTCAGTTCTCGCTCTTTGCAACTTGTGATGAACATCATCTAACCTTCGTGTCGGCCAGAGACCCACACTAGTTTTTCTTCCCTCTCACTTTAGAGCCTGTCTCTGGGCCACAGGCATGGGGGTAGGGGGGAGGGCTGGGATCTGATGATGAGACTGGAATTCCAAGGCTGTGTAAGTGGGAGATTCCCCACTGATTAGAACCTACTCCCTATGGTCCAACCCACCTGTTAGCATCTCAACTGAGGGGTGCAGGACCTATTATTCTGTGGTGAAATCTCGGGGTAAAATAACAAGGCTTTTGTTATTTTACCTCTTTTATTTTTGTTATTTTATCTCTTGTCAAAGTTCTGTCTCAAGAATCAGCAGCTCACAATAGGGCAAGTGCTTAGAAGACAATGCAGGGTGCTCTGTGTATCCTGAGTGGAAACAATTAAGATCAGCCATTGCTTGTTTCCCCCCTTTGGTTCCTTCACCCTAACAAATAGGCACAAATTCTCTTTAGCTGTACTGGACTGCCCAGCATGGAAGACACTTCCCAGGCAGTGTCCTTGAAGGGATGATGGCCAGGGCACCTCACACTGTTTCTGAGTCACATCATTTGGAAACTCCCTCGTGACCCCTCTCCCCCGTTGATGCTGAAGATTTGGGTACAAAGGCTGGCTTCACCTACCTGCAGGCAGCCGTCACTTTCTATGACCTGTCTACCAACTAGCTCCTAGGACTTACTGCTAATTGCATTAACTGAACACAGAAAACAACAGTGACCAGAGACTTTAAAAGTCAAAACTGAGAAAAGAAAGATCAAAACTGAGAACTAAGCAGTGAACTTTGCCTCTTGACAATCTTATTGAGGAAGCCCTTCGCTCATCTACTGCACAGCGTAGAAACATTATTTTCTACCACCAATGATGATAACTGAAGTACAATGCCATGAATCCATGATTTCACTAGACTGAAAAATCACCCTCTAATGCAAGAATTATGGTTTTCAGCTCCTGTTTCTAAGGGGTTATATTGGACCAGAAAAAATGGTTTTCTAAATACTGACTTTGCACATATACCTAATAAGCACCCCCCCCAAGCCAAGTATTTGGTTAGTAACAATCAGCAACTACCTTGGAGAGTATTCTGAAGGGCAGCTCGGCAAAGTAGGAAGAATGTAGAAGATTCAAAAGACCCACATGGGGCCCGATGCTCGCTCCTCTGCTTTTCGACTGTGTGATAGTGAGCAAAAACTCTATCACTGGGAACAGCAATTGCCCCTCTACAACTGAGAATACCATGATTCTTCCCTCCACCTCATGGGAGTTGATTCCTTCTTATCATTGGAGGAACAAATGAAGAAAGGCAAAGATCTTTGAAAACTGTAAGCGCTGTACAGATAATGGTTAGCAGTGAGTCTACTCCTCAAGACTAGCCTGGGAAGTGGGTTATCTAAGAGCCGAGGTCTAGATGTTAGTCTAGAGGTAGCCCTCTCTTCCTGGCAGAGCAGGTTTACAATCTCTAGACATCTCATAGTGTCTTTTAGGGCCTGCAGGATTTGGTGCCTCCCAGGCCAAAGGTTCTCAAAGTGTGGTCCCCAATCAGAGTCAGCACCACCACATGGGAACTTATTAAAATGCAAATTCTCAGGCCCCACCTCTGACCCAGTGAGCAGAGACTCTGGGGGTGGAGTCCATTAATGTGTTTTAACAAGTTCTCGGGTCACGCTGATGCTCCTGGGAGTTTGAGAACCACTGAACTAGGAGCTTTGCAGAAACCGAGACCAAGCGCCCCCGCTTTAACCCTTGGCTGCTCGTCTTCCACACTAAGAGCTATCAGGACAAAGGAGCTGAGGATTCTAGAGCCAGGTCAGGCTGGAGGAGCTGTTTTCAGGTTGGCTCATTTTGCAGCTGAGGGTTCTGTGACCTAAGTGACTATGTGAGATTCCAACCTGGCCAAGTGTTGGTGTCAAGGCGACTCAGTCCAGTGGTCTTCTGTGTCCCACTGCATCCCCTCTATCCAGACCATGAGGTCCAAGGTAACTGCCACTCAGAGAAAGAGGTACAGCTCGTAGCAGCAAGAAGAAGCCGGAGAAGCTGGATTTGCTTAAACCTGCTTGCCTCAGCCCAGAGGGCAGCTCCCCATGGAAGTCCTGGCTCTATCCCTTTTTCTTCCAGAAGGCGAAGTTAACTCCAGATTCATAGTGACTACTGGGTCTCCCATCCATGGCCCTCAAAACGGAACCGGGTTTCTCGGAAAGTCACCTCTCGGCCATCCTGAGGATCCTGGTTGGTGTGACAGCTGTGATTCCTATGTATGGGCCTAGCGAGTACTGACCTGTGGGCTTGGGAAATTCCCATAGAGCATTTTCCACAAGAGCAGGCTATGCATAAGGGAGACAGAGCCTGAAGTCAAGTACTGGGGGACCTGGTAGCTACCTGAGCTGTTGGTTCCTGCAATAGAAGTTTAAGTCCCAGAGTGACCCAAAAAGTCATTCCCAGAAATCTTCACACTTAGAGCAACCGAGAAGTGTCTTGAGTGGCAGTGATCTGATGAAATCACAGACAGCTCTTATCCTCAGCTGTTCTCTCTCCTTCCCTTCCCCTCCCCTCTCCTTCCTGCCTGCCTCCTCCTCCCTCTTCTCTCTTCCCTTTCCTTTCTCTTTTTCTCCCTTTCCCTCAAATCATTCCAATGATCAAGAGGTCACTGAACCTTACAGAATTGCCAAAATGTTTCAACGAATCTTGGCTCTAAGACACGTTCTTTTCATATCCTTGTTCAAGATCAAACCCACCACTATCAACCAGTGAACATGATAAGCCTTCACGTCTTCTCATTTTTGAAACAGATCAGAAGGTAATGCCCTGAGCCCAGTATCTCAGTGCCACCAGCTTGACCCTGGGGAACCATTCAACTTCTTCTGGGTTGAAAAGCCAGAGACGGATGTAATCATGCCATGATTTGATTTATAGAGTGACTGACATGGCCTCACATCACTCTTAGGGTAGAGAGAAGCTGTGTGATTCGTTTGATAGTCTAGGATTAAAACTCATGTGGAGTTGGAGGCTGAATTGTTTGGTTAGTTTCTCAGCTTTGAGCTTGACCTGGATAAGAGTCAGATTTTCATGTCACCTGAATGTGTGTGTATCCAGCCCCAGACTGTATAGCTAGGATACTGCTGTGATGAGTAGGAAGCATCTCTCTCTCTCTCTCTCTCTCACACACACACACACACACATGCACACACTGTTTGGATCAGGAAGGGAGGAAAATCTTTGTTTAATTGATCTGTTTAGAGGTTTTCTGTTTGCTTACTTCTTCAAGTTGAAGTCTGTCAAAAGAGTCTGTGGATTTGAAGAAACCCCATTCACATTTACAATCAAGAGCTGGAGGCAATGCCCTCCATCTGTGGTACTTCTATTTCAAGAATATTCAAAACCCCAGGCAGCCCCAGATGAACACCTCTCCAGAAGGAGCCCTGGTGTGCTGGAGTGACAGACACTGGCAGGCAAGAGGGCTTTATGTAGGACAACAGCCGCTGTTGTGCTCTGCAGCCTAACTACCAGCTCGACCTCCACCTTCTCCGGGCCTTCCACACAGAGAACTTGTTCATTATTGTCTACAGCTCTAAAAAGATCCCGGGAACAGTGTTCACCTCTCTCTTATTGAGGTCACCCCATGACCTGGAGACATAGCCATTAAAATATTGAATATAGGCCAGGCATGGTGGCACATGCCTGTAAGCAGCAGCCTAGGAAGCCATGGCTGGGGCCAGGGATCGTGGTTCAAGTCCCACCAGGGGCACATAGCGAGACCTAGTTCCAAAAAAAAAAAAAAATAGCTGGGCATGGTGGCGCGTGCTTGTAATCCCAGCCACCTGGGAAGCTGAGACTGAGGATTGCTTGAGTCTGTGGTACCCCGGGCAACGTGAGCCTGCAGTTCCACAGGCAAAAACAGTGAGACCTAGTCTCAAAAAAAAAAAAAAAATTGAATATAAGTTTTGTTTGGCATCTTTTATCAACAGCAAGGAACTCCTGTCTTCACAGGCGAATGCTGCTTCCCTATCACCACAGGAGGGCGAGAGAGACAAGCCATAGGCCTACTCCCTCGGGGTGAGAGAGGCTACTCCCTAACTGCCGAGTGGGGCTGGGGTTGCAAAGACTAATGCATTTTATCCCCCCGGAAATTAAGAGCGATAATTGATGTAAAAGTTGCAGTGTTGTCTTAGGAAGAAGGGCTTCCCTATGTTTGTTTGTTTAGCATGACTATGCTCTAGAGAATGAACTCTGTTAAGGAACTTTAACGATGCATGTGTAACAACTCAAAGGTGTGATAAACTAGGCTCTGAGGATTTGGAACAGAGGTTCTATTCCCAGAGCTTCCCGTTTCTACTCTTGCTTCCATGTTGTGTAAAATGCAGGACATTTGGGAAATTTACAGGGTGATTTCAAGAGAAGGGAAGCTTGGCTGGCTTATGATTTTGCTTCTGGTTCTGGGAAGTCCAGTTCCAGGTGCACTTCAAGGGAGTACTTAACAAGGAAGCGAAAATGGATAGGGAACTGGCTTGAGTTTTCATCTTCCTCTTGTCCCTTTCCTCTTCCTTTTTTTGGGCTGGAAATATGATTTGATGTGATTGATAAATGTTTTCTGAGCCTACCAAGCAGGAGTCACCTTTATTCCCTTAGAAAGTGAAATCTGTCTAGTTGTCAACCAAAAGAAGATGAATGGTTGTAAGATACTAAGACGCCTGTCAGAAATGAGAAAAAGGAAGAACCTTTTGGCCACGTGAAGTATTAGTTGGGAAGACTCTACATCAGCTTCGAATGCTTGGGGAAATTGCTCCTTGGTCTTGGAGGGAATCCAAGCTTGAATTAAGATCTCAGTTACCTGCTGTCTTTCTTTGGACCACCTGCCGTTGCCAGCCCAGCTTTCATTCGCACCAGTGAACTAGTCCCACGAAGGATGGGCACTTGTGTGTGTGAATTGGAAAATGTTCACCCCCTTGCAACAGTTGCTGCCAGCTCCAGGGTATGCAGTCTGTTCCGGAAGCCTGTTTCCCCTTCTCCATTCAGAGGGACACTGGTGGCCTCCAACAGTTTGAGTCTGAGTTGACGCTGAGGTCCTAACTCAGATGAGCTCCAGAGGCAGCATTTTCTCTAGTGAAAATTACATGGCGTCCTCACCTATCATATTAAAGGACATGATAACTAGAAGCTGGAGCGGTAATGATAGTGTCTCGGCACTGAGGGGACTTTAAAGTGTCTGTCGCTCCCACAATTAGTTCTCATGCCTGTCGCGGGACTTCCTGGGCACCACAGCCTTTACAGGTACCGCTTGTCTCCAGACAGCAATTGTGCTGGGATGTCCATCCTGATGTTAAGCCTTTTGAACTGGCACCACTGATCCCAGCTGCAACCCTCTGCAATTATATAAGCAAGTCTCCTTCATTATTTTTTTTCCAGCAGCCTTTAAGACTGTGTTCTCTTCCTCCTACTGTCCCAAAGCAAGAGACGAAGGAACATTCATAGCAAAGAGCTGTTCCAGAAGCAGCACAGCTGGCTTCACACTCAGAAGAGATGTCTGTGCCTCCTCTGAGTGGTTTCCAGTGCTTTGCGTGTTCAGAGAAATGAACTATAGAAATGATGCCTGAAAGTACAGTTTTTTAAGCAAGTTTCCTTTTTGAGACTACATCTCGCTGTGTTGCCCAGGGTAGTCCCGATCCCACGGACTCAATCAATCCCCAGCCTCAGCCTCCCAAGTAACTGGGATTACAGGCACCCATCACCGCACCTGGCTGTTTTTTTCAAATCCAGGTCTCGCTATGTTGCCCAGGGTAGTTTCGAACCAGCGAACTCGAGTGATTCCTGGCCTCTTACCTCCCAGTGCTTGGATTACAGGCATGCGCCGCCATGTCCAGCTTTTAGCAAGTCTCCTTTAAAGAAAACAGTCATCTGAAGTCCTTCCTCCCCATTTGTCATTAAATATTATAAAAATATTATAAAAGCATAATATGCTTTTAATTACTTTCATCAAAGGTATTTTTAAAGTACCAGACTCTGCATAGAGCTAGCCATTCTAGAATGGTGACCATTGCTGTTTTCAGCAGAACAATCATTTTGTGCTTTTTATTTTATTTATTTTTACATTTTTATTTTTTTGAGACCAGGTCTCACTATTTTTGCCCGTGGAACCGCAGGCTCATGTTGCCCGGGGTACCACAGACTCGAGCAACCCCCAGCCTCAGCTTCACAGGTAGCTGGGATTACAGGTGCGCGCCACCATGCCCAGCTATATTTTTTTGGAACTAGGTCTCGCTACATTGCCCTGAGCGGGACTCAAACCAGGATCCCTGGTTCCGGTCGTGGCTTCCTAGACTGCCACTTACAGGCATGCGCCACTATGCCTGGCCTCATTTTGTGCTTTTTAATGTGAGTTGATACCAAGTCACTGTGTTATTTGTCACACGTTTTCAAGGGAAAGCATTTCTGAAAGAGCATTTCTGAATTTTCCCACAGAATCATTCTAGATTAGACACTGTCTAATCACGGAGACATTCTGTGTCAGTCACAGAAACACAGAATACTTGGAGACCATTCTACGAGTCATATTTTACAGGTGACAAAGCAGATCTAGGGAGGTTTACAGATCTTAGCTAAAACCACACACGGGTGAGTGTCTGAGCTCCCTGATAATGCTGGGTCCAGGCGCGGGAACCACCTGCCATCTTGGCTGTGTTTGGTGTTGCCAGGGAACTGAGCCAGAGCCCCACTACCCAGCCACACAAGTTTCATACTTTATTTCTGCATTTTCCAAGTTTTCTGCAATGATGCATTGCTTTTCTTATCAGGAAAAGAAAAGGTTGAAAAACTACTCCTTACTCTCCTTAAATGTAGTCTGGCCTCCCTAGGAGTTGCGCGTGGACCTGTAGGGCGCCAGACAGTGGCCATTCTCTCACCCTCGACCTCTGAAGACTCTGGGTTCTCCTTTGGGTCAGAAGCTGAAAAACAATAAGGCGCTCTTCTGTCTTGCCCACCGTCATCACGCACACCGCCCGGCTCCTATACAGCTTATTCTGGAGTTTTGTAAGAGGAGACCGAGAACTGTAGTCTGAACCGGGCCAACAGGCTAGAGGATGGGGACTGCGCGGTCGCTACCCTGTACAGTCTGTAGCCTGGGGGGGACTCAGTCCTAACCCGAAGCGTTTGCCTCCTTGTTTGACTCTGGAAGTCGTCAGTGTCGCTCAGCTAGTCACAAGCGAGGGAACCGGCCGCCCGGGAGAGGCAGCGGACTGCCGGCCTGGAGGCAGGAGGGCCAAGGGGGTCGAGCCAGCGGCGCGCACCGGACCTCGAGGTTGGCACGACCCGGGCGGCGCCAGGGCGGGAGGGGCGGGGCCCAGAGACGCCGGGGGGCGGGGTCTGGGCGCGGGGCGGGGCCCAGAGCCATATGGGAGGGGCCTGGGCGCGGGGCGGGGCCCGAAGACGCATGGGGGCGGGGCCTGGGCGCGGGGCGGAGCGCTGGCGCGTCTGGGTCGGGACTGATGATGTAAAGCAGAGCGGAGCTCCTTGGCGCCTGGGCACCATTACCCTCAATTATAATAATTGTTGCTTCTCTGCAGCGTTTGCTTCCCCCACCCCCTCGAGGGATCTTTCGCTAGTTCTCATTTCTCTGCCTCGCTCGTCTCGCCCTCGCTCCCGGCTCAGATCCGTCTGCCTTTGTCCGCGCGGTTCGCTGTCCTTCTCGCCCCTCTCTCCACCTGCTCTTCGGGGCCTTCTCCCTGCGGAGACCCGCCTAGCACGGATGCGAATATCTCCTTGATGGGTCGAAATGGCGTTGCTCCTTTTCTATTTTGAAGGGAAGCTTTTTTTAGATCCGCATTAACATTTATATCCTACTTTAATATCTCCAGGTAGTTCTCTCCTTCCATCCCATTAAACGGGGAACTTGTTTTGTTTGTTCGCTGGGGGGTGGGGGGGGCGGGAGTTAACTGAAACGTCCACAATCTGTCGCTTGAACTTTCTTTGCTGCGCTTCTGCGTGGTGGACACAAAAAGACGGGAAAGACTGAATTTCGCGGTATACTGACAGAGACCCGAAGTCACCTTTTTCCGGAAAAACCAAAGGTCTGCCACGGAATTACTCAAAGAAGCAGGAAAATGGCATTTCACAACCTCTCCCCTCTACTTTCTACAAATCTTTCTTAAAATTTAGGCCGTTGCTTGAAAGCAGCGTGGCAGATTTGCAAGCATTTTGAGGGCAGGAACCTCTTCCATAATCTTGACCCAGGATTCAAGAGTACAGGTCACAAGTATGGCTCAGGGCAAGCGCATCCATAATCAATCAGGATTTTTGCTTGGAAATGCTTCCCTCTGTCAGTGAGTAATCAACATAATTTTCTGTGAAGAATGTTACTGAGTTTGAGAAGGATAATACAAAGCAATCCTGTTACAAGGTGGAAGATATTTCTTATGTTTCCCAGAAGATGAGAAATGAACGATGGTTCCTTGTGAGCGCTAAATTTCTTGCATAATGATAAGTTAGCTGACCAATTTGTCTTGGTTGATTCTTGGACTATCACCAGTCATGGAAGCAGACTTGTTGGCAAGACTCATGCTGTGTTTAGAGAGATAGTATCACCCTGCCAAGGCTGGATTGGCAATGGCATCATTTGTACTTCAAATCTTTAGCACCAAGGAGAACCTGATGCTGAAAACCACCTAAGAACTCATAGCCGCAGGGTGCAGTGCCACGCGCCTGTAACCCCAGCGCTGGGAGGCAGAGGCCAGGGATCGCTTGAGTCCATGGGTTCTGGAGTACCCCAGGCAACATAGCGAGACCCAACCTCTAAAAAATACCTGGGCGTGGTGGTGCATGCCTGTAATCCCAGATACCTGGGAGACTGAGGCCAGGGATCACTTGAGCCCGTGGGTTTGGGACTACCCCAGGCAAAATAGGGAAACCTAGTCTCTAAAAAAAAATCCTGAGGTTATCACAAATGTAGTCAAATTATTTTTAAAAAATCAATTTGACTGAAATTTTTGTGTCTAAGGAAAATTATTTAACATTTTTGTAGGGTTTCAGAATTAACAAAATTTTGTGTGGTGATTTCCTGTTTCCCTGGTAGCAATCTTGGAGGCAGCCAGGCCCATGACCACTTTGATCCTCATGTTTTGGGAGAGGAAACTGAAGTATAATGGGACAACTGAATGCAGGTGATGACATTCTGACTAATAAAGCCTGGCAGCAAAATCAGTTCTTCAGTTTCCTACTGTAGTGTTTCCTCATCTACAAATTTAAGTCTTTTCCATTTAAAATTCATTCATTGATATCAATTCATTAATAAGTAAAACTTATCTATGACAGCAATGTGAAAGACATCAAAGGGAAGAGGAAGAATGATGAGATGACTTCTGCTCTTTATGGGTCTACAATCTCCTAGGGGAGAAAGATGGAGCAGTAAAGTAACCACCCAAACAACGCTGCTTCTTCAGAGATTTTTTTTTGTACCCCTAAGATTTTATGAGGAAGAAACCAATCACAGTGTTGCGTGCCTGTAAGCGGCAGCCTAGGAAGCCACAGTGGGGACCAGGGATCGCGGTTCAAGTCCCACCTGGGGCAACATAGCGAGACCTAGTTCCAAAAAAATAGCTGGGCGTGGTGGCATGCACCTGTAATCCCAACTACCTGGGAAGCTGAGGCTGGGGATTGTTTGAGTCTGTGGTACCCCGGGCAACGAGAGCCTGTGGTTCCATGGGCAAAAATAGGGAGACCTAGTCCGAAAGAAAAAAAAAATGTTTATGAGGAAGACCTAATGGTGGGGGGTGGGGCAGAGAGGGAGAAACTGAAGAAGCAAGTGACTACTTTGACTTTTTGGTTGTAAAGTTAATGACTTTTGCTCAGGTACTACCTACAGACTGACAAACAAGGTCACTTGCTCATAGATATGCAGAGACCTTTAACCTTCTGTAGTCAACCTACAAGGGGAAAAAAACAAGATGCTTTATCCCAAATACTGATTTTCCTCAGGAAACTGATCAAGAGTCCTTTTAGCTGCCACAATCCACTGCAAAGAGAGGTTATCCAAGGTTTGTTTTTTTTTTTAAATTTAAAATAATCTGCATATTCTTAGTGAACTCTGGAAAAGATTCTAAGTCTTTAGTCTGTATGAGATGAACTGTCATCTTCTAGTTATGAAAATTTTATTTTTGGTGACAGTAAAACTCAAGTGCTAAACTTATTTCCACAAAATAATTTAAAGAGATGATCTTGACTCATGCATAAATATTTTTCTTGTGGATGAATTAAGTGATAGCTGTGTGCATATGAGAGAGAGAGAGAGAGAAAGAGAGAGAGAGGTGATTTATGGCACTGGCAAGTTTCTACTGGTCTTCCTGTCCTACAACTTTGATGAGAGGAAATGTTAGAGAGGGAAGGTGCAAAGACAACCTTCAGAAAAAGAGACCTAAGTCTTCTAGTTTCCAATTTTAGGGATACTGGCTTCCTGGATGATAAATAATGATGATAAATTATCCCCTAGTTGTATCCTTACAATAAGCCCATTGTATCTGCACAAGAAATTCTCCCAAATTAACTACTCTTAAGCAGGTCATTCTTCTTTTTAACTAAACAACTCAGACTGGGCAATGTACTATCACTCTGAATATTTTAAATGATGTCTTTGAGATGGTAGGCTAGAGACGTAAGTTAGTGACACTAAAATATGAATTGAGTTTATACAGTGGAGTATTATTTGTGCTGGAATGAATTCACAACAGAAGTTTGTTAGGTGACCAAATAGAGCAAAGGAAGATTATTGAGTATAGAAAAATGCATGTTAAGTTCTTAATATCAAAGTAATCTTCCTTGTTCAGGGCAGCACTATTTACAATAACCAAGTTAGGAAACAGCCTCAGTGCCAAATGACAGATGAGTAAATAGAGAAGAGGCAGTATGTATACACAATGGAATACTACTCATTTATACAGAAAGGTGAAATTTTGTCATTTGGAAAAACATGGATGGAAATGGGTAGGGGGAGTGGGAAGGAAGTTATACTAAGCAAAGTAAGTCAGAAAAAGTCAAATCCTAGATCTTGAGGATGTGGAGAGAAGGGGACACTCTTACACTGCTGGTGGAATGTAAACTGGTCCAACCTCCATGGAAAGCTGTATGGAGGGCCCTCAAATTAATGAAAATGGAACTACCATTGAACCCAGCAATTGCTCTCCTGGCAATTTACCCAAAGGAGACTTCAATGTGGGTACAAAGGGACACCTGTACTCGAATGTTTACCACATACCGCAGCACTATTTATAATTGCAACGACATGGAAGCAACTGAAATGTCCAAAAACAGATGACTGGATGAAAAGGATGTGGTATATATACACAATGGAATATTACTCATCAATTAAAAATGACAAATTGGATGATTTTATGATAGCATGGATGGACTTAGAAGAATTCATATTAGCAGAAACAAATCAAAAAGAAAAAAAACAGAAACCATATGGGACATGAGAAAGATAAACAAAAATCCATGCAGAAAAGTCAAAACAAGCCAACAACCAAATTGAAGCGCACAACTTGGGGGAGGATGGGACAGGGTGGGAATGGTCAGGGAGGGGGGTGAACCCCAGAGATCACAGAGATGTGAAATTTATATATAAATAAATTATTTTTAAAAATCCTAGATCTTTTCAATCATATGTGGACTATAAAACAAAACAAAAACAAAAACCAAGGGAATAGAGAAAGTTACACCAAAACAATCTCTGGAAATTTGGTATCAGAGCAGGAGAGTACGGGTAGGGAGCTCAGAGGGAAGGGAACCAAATGAAGTCTGATGGTATTAGGTGTGGTGTGTTAATATAGATTTGAAGAGGTATGAACTTATACCCGTAAAACATATAGTCTTGTGATATCAATGTTACCTCAGTAAAAAATAACTTAATAAAAAAGTCAAGGATAAGGAAAAGAATTCTGTTACTGATGTTCTTAGTGTAACTCCGTAGCTCTCTCATAATGTCCATCCATAGAAGAAATTTATATAAATGCATTATATCCTAGAAGATAAGCTCACTAGACATTTCATTTAGTGAACTGAATCTGTATGTTAAATTTAATGTGTATCTTGATACCTTGTAAATGAGGAATAGCCTGTAGCTAATTATCCTCCCAGAAATTACTATGAAATATAAACAATGGCAATAACAAAAAACCTGATGGCAAATAGAAGGAATTTTGAATTTCCACTGCAAAATAGCTCACTCTATTTTGTCAATGACACTTCAGTATGGAATATCCACAGGATGGCTTTATAACTCATTATTGGGCCACAAGAGGATGAAGTGGATAGAGGCACACCATTGGAAAACTCAGATCAATTTTGGGGCTCTGGGGAAAGAGACACAGCTTTAAATGAGTTTAAGTAAGAGATTAAATGTTGGTTGTTCAATAAAAATATGAAACTTCCTGAATTTCAATGGTTTGTACGTGCTCATTTTTAGAAAGTCTTACAAAACACAGCCAAATGTTACTAGCTAAAACACAGCCAAATATTGCTAGCTAAGAAATAGAAATCAAAATACTATTTATTGTGTTACTGAACAGCATTCTGAGTTAAGGATGGCCTTTAGAAAGGAATTTGCTTAAGGTAATGTCTCAGTTTTAAAGGATTAATTTACTACTTTAACTAGAAAAGCAAAAGCAACCAAACTGGCTCTTTGGCAGTAGAGAAGCAAAACTAGAAAACTGGTGTGTAATTTCTAAAAGTTTTACAACTTTTAACTGAATAAAAGTGAAGCTTAAGGTCAAGGATCATACAAAATGCACGATTGCTATTTAATTATAAATAATGTCCACTATTAATTTCTTAAAGTACTATTCTTTAATCAGGGGAATTTCTTACAATATTTAAACTTAGCTGCTTTAAAAATTCTTATGAAACCTCAACTCAACATGTTATCGGGTTAAGAAGGCTTTCTAGCTTTACAGATAGTCTGTGTCTTTTCCCTAAGAGTCTATATTATTTTTGTTGGTCTGTGAGCGAATGGGTAATTTGGAATGCGAGCTTGTCTTCTCCTTTCGATTTAGGTCTTATTACAGTGCCTTCTGGGTTCTGCAGTCTGTCCTTTATTTCCTTTTCCACTTTGGAGGAAAAAAGAAAAAAAATGTCACTAGACAACCATTCCTTTGGGTAGGGCTAATTTCTCACCTTTCCCCTTATTCCATTGAAAATAAAGTTTAGATCCAAACTCCTTATACTGAAAACAAATGACTTTTTTTTTTTTTTTAAAGTCACTGCTGGGAATTCAAAGTGTTACCCAATCCCTGTGGATTGTTAGTAGGTAGAAAATTTGTATAACAGGCGAAATGTCAGATTCTATCACTGGACTGCAAGAGTTGTTTGTATGCTAGCCAGGAACTTGAACACAACTTATTCTCTCAGAAGAAAATGAACCAACCAAGTTATTTGTCATCTGCATTGTGAAGAGAGAGGGAGTGCTGAAAATGGAGATCACATATAACTCTGGGAAACCACGGCATTATTTGAGTATACAGAATGATAGCGTATTTATTTTTAGCTTTACTAAAAAGTGAGTTGAGAGATAAAAGCCCTTCTTTGCTGTTATTATTTACAGGATTAAAAATACTTTTTTCTGTTGTGTAAGACAACTGTAAAGATGTATTTTAGCAGCATGCTATATGCTCCTATAATATTTGTATCCATGGATAAATCATGTAAAAAACACTAGAGGTAATAAAATAAAACTATGTTTAAATATTTTAGTTTCTTAGACTCAAAATCAGCTTTCCGATAGCTAGTTCCAAGCTTGTTTTTTCAGAATTTTCTCCCTAAAAGTAAAAAGAATTTTAGTTATTTTATTTTTAACATAAATTTCCAAAGGATGCTAGATAATATCATTTCCCTCTCTACTTACCATAGTATATGTAAGAAAGTAATTACTGAATTAGGGACAAAATACAAGTAAAATTTCATTAAAAACAATTTTCCTTAAGCATCTATAACTGAATTAAATTTGTTGCCTATTCTCTGAACTATTGATATAGCTTCATAATTGACATATTATCCCTAAATCAATTTTGATTTTACACATTAAGCGAAACACTCTAATTCACTTAGTAAAAAAGTCTATGTCTGCTCCAAAACAACAAGATAAAAGTGTAGGCTTGTGTTTCTTCAAATTAATTTTTAGGCATTTAAAAAGTCTGTCCATTAAATTAATAATATGGTGCATGCCTGTAAGCGGCAGCCTGGGAAGCCGTGAACGGGGACCAGGAATCGCAGTTCGAGTCCTGTCCAGGGCAACTTTGGGAGACCTAGTCCCAAAAAAATAGCTGGGCGTGGTGGCGTGCACCTGTAATCCCAGCTACCTGGGAAGCTGAGGCTGGTGATTGCTTGAGTCCGTGGTACCCCCAGGAAACATGAGCCTGTGGTCCCACAGGCAAAAACAGTGAGACGTAGTCCCCCCAAAAAATTAATAATAATAATAATAATAAGCTGAAATTGTCTAAAGAATGAAATGATCACCAGTTCTCATTCTATGTTTGAAACAACAAAGAGTATATATCCCAGAAGAATAAAAACCAACATTAACTCAGTAAAATACAAGTATTTTACTTAGACCTTTTGAGTTGAAACAAATGAAAAGGGAAACTTACTGAGATTACTGAGTTAACCTTAGTATGCAACCAAGGCACCAGCAGTGAGATCAAGTGGGTAGAAATTCATTTTGACTTACACCTTTACCACTCTGCACAGCTTTTTCATTTCTAGCTTTCTTTGTCCAGGTGGACTCTGACTTTGTCTATCTCTGAACAAGTGATCTCCACACATTGACAGGCACCCCTGTCCAAAGATCCAGAAGGGAGACCTGGTTGGTGGGATAAAACAGGAAAGTCCCCAAATCTGACTATCAATGCCCATACAATGTAAGGAGACAGACATTCTCTGCACCGGGCTAGAAAAACACTCAGAAAGTGTCTACTCTCATTAACACATCCCCCTAAATGCTCTCCCACTAGCTACTTATCTGCATCATAGGTAAATGCATTTTCTAGTTCTAGTTTCTGCCCACTCCTTGCTTCACATTTTAAGTTCTACAAGAACTGCTTGCAGTCCCAGCTACACTCCCCCATTTAGCACCCATTTCCCCACCTCCCAGGTCCCCATCAATGAATTTTCTGCCTAAATTCCTGTGATTGCAGTGGTCTTCCTCCAGTCCTCTACTCTTTGGGAGTTGAGCAGTCTCTGTCACAGCGCCCAGGAGAGTTTACTGATTTCTTTACCTTTCTGGACTTTTTTAAAGGCACCATCACACAGTGCATGTGAATCTCTCTCATCATCCAACCCCACTGTTTGTGATTAACTCTTTAGGTTCTTATATCTGTATAACCCCATACACCATGAGTCTGACCTACTGAGGTCACTTCAAAACAGTAGAATGAATCCATTCTAAAAGTTTCCTTTTAGCTAATAATTGACTCTCTAGAGTTAAGAGAGTGTATCATTACATGAATGGCATTGTCCACACGAATCCCTTGGAATTGTTAACTTGTCAAAGCATTAGATGTCAGGAAGTTCTAATCACACTCCTTTCACAGTGAGTGCCTGCTCTTTACCTGGTACCCTAAGGAGTTTAATTTCCTTTTCAAATGGCTAGGTGTGCCCTCATCCCCCTTACAGATACAAATATGATATATAAGTAATGGTAAAAGCAAGGGTTTATGAAGTTAAATATATATTTATATTTTGCATATAAACATTTTTCAAAGGCCATTTATAACTACATCCATCTCTGTGCACCCTCAACGACTTTAAATTACAAGGTTCGCCTTGATTTCTCAGTCCTCCAGACATACCTTTTCCCTCAGTCTTAAGGATCACTCTACATGCTAGTTCTAAACTTTCATTGACTAAGCTTTTCTTTTTCTTTTCTTTTCTTTTTTTTTTTTTGAGGGAGGTACCCTTTTTGACTTTTTATCAAACGGAAATATTGGTTAATCCTAAAAGGAAATTTTGCAAATGATTGACTTTTGTTAAGCTCAGGTTTTGCTGGAAAAGCATTCCCTCAGATAAGTATTTTAAATACTACAAAAATAAATAGATAAAAAATAAATAAATACAAACAGCAAGGCCTCCAGGACTGCCCTTGGGTACTTTGGGGTTGCAGGCCCGTATAAATGAATTAGCATCTCAGAGAGGAGATAACTGCCCGGCTGATATTGATCAGGGTCAGCCGGTGTGTTTGCCCGCGATTGTTGGGGGGGTGGGGTGGGTGGTGGTTAATTGAGTGTCAGTCTTGGCCTGTGTCGTCTCACTGGCGCCGGGTGCTTTTGGATTTGCTAATTTTCGTTAAGTGTCTCTAGCTGGCTACTCGTCCCCTGTCTACCCAGGAGAACTTAGCGGCTCCTACTGATCAACAGTCGGTCTGTCTGGGCTTTATTGATCACAGGGCCGGCGGCTCGAGGCGGATGTGCTAAGGGGGGGGGGGGGGGCGAGGGGAGAAGAAAGCTGAAAGCCGACCCTGTCCCCGCCGCCCCCCTTCCTGACTCCTGACCGGACATTCTCCGCCACACGCGAGCCAGTGGGACCGACAGGGGCGCCTGCGCCCACTGTGCACGCCGGGGGACGGCCACTTGTCCCCGGGGTCTCCAAAGCGCGCGGCCTGGCGGAGGGCGTCCGAAAGCGGCCTTCGCGTGTTTCGGGGTGAATAAAAAGCCCCGGGCAGGGGGACGCGGTCCGTGGTTGAGTGGCGAGTTCACGGAGGCGCGTGCCAGAGACAGAAGCGCGAGCCGCGCTCCACCCGCTCGTCCCGAAGGTCACGGCCACGCGGGTCTCCGCGAGGGGGAGCGCGGGACCCAGCAGTGGCCCGGCCCGCCGCCTCAGACGGCCGCCCAGCTCGGAGCCGCCGGGCGGGCCCCTCCCCGTCGGCGTCTGGACGGCCCCCAGCCGCGGGGCTCCTGGACCGAACCCGCCGGCCAATCGGCGGCGCCGGCGCGGCCGTGGGCGGGGCCGTGGGCGGGGCCGGGGCGGGGCGGGCAGGCCGGCTCCGGGCGCTGGGCGCTATTTACGGCGCGGAGCCGGGGTTGGCGGGGCGGGCGCAGGCGGGAGCTCGCGGTGGCGCGTCTCCGCGTGTGCTCTGGCGCGTCTGCCTTCGCGGAGAGCGGGTCGAGGGGCAGCGGAGCCGAGCGTCCACCTACTCCGGACGGTGGCCCGAAGCGGAACGGACGCCCCGGGGTGGCGGACGAGCCGCCCCAGTGCGCTCGGCCCCCGGCGCCGGCTCCCGCCGTGCTCCATGCTCCGGCCGCCGCTCGACCCCTCGCCCGCTCGCTGACGCCGCGGCCGCGCTGGGCAGCACCCATGCACGCCGCGCTCCGGGAGTCGTAGGCTGCTGCTGCGCCGCGTCTCCGGGAGCCGGCGAGGGCGCCGCGGCCGTGGGGGGCGTCAATGGATCGCCATTCCAGCTACATCTTCATCTGGCTGCAGCTCGAGCTCTGCGCCATGGCCGTGCTGCTCACTAAAGGTGGGTGCTCCCCTGGGAGGGGCGCGCGGGCTTCCCGGGGCAGCCGCCGCCGCGGGGCTTTGAAGCCGGCTGCCAAGGCTTTGTTAGCGGCGGCCGAGGGCTCCTCCCGCGCCGGAGCCCGCAGGTCGCTACAAGTCGCTGTTCTTAGAAGTAGCGGCGCTGGCTGGGCGGCCGCCCCCCTTGGGGTCCCGGGTGTCGCACGTCCGGGCGTCAGACCTCGGGGAGCGCGATTGTCAGATGGTTTTGCAAGTCTGTCTCTGGTGAACTTGTGAGCGTTTGTAACGGGGCCAGAGTCCGCCGCCGACCTCCTCCCCCAGGGCGGCCTGCGGGCGCCGCAGACTCCTCTCCCCGATAGGATTGTGCCTGTGAGTGCGTGCGTGTGTGCGTCTGTCTGTCTGTCTGTCTGTCTGTCTGTCTGTGTCTGCCTGCCTGCCTGCCTGCCTGCCTCCGTGTCTTCCTGTGTCTCTGACCGTGAGTGTGTCTTTGTGAGCCAGCAAGAGTGGAAGTCTCCCTGAGAGCGTAGTTCGAGGTGCCTATCTCTGCACGAGTGTGTTGTGTTGCTCCGGTGCTTGAGGGGACAGGTTTTGTCCCTAGCCGGTTTCCTACTCGCTTCATTTTACAAGCTCTAGTGGGGGGGGGGGCGCAGAAAAACAGCGGTTAGTTGATTCTTTTTCCTACAGGCATTCACCCTTTAGGTCGGGAAGAAAACCAAACTCCCTGCAGATTTCAACACTCCCCTACCCCCCCTCCCCAGCGACCCCCTCAACCGTGAACTCCACTGCTCTGAGAACAGATCATTTTTTAAAATAGGAAGCGTTATTTAGCCTCGGCACCCCCCCACTTTTCTCTAATTGCCATGTAGCAGGCATGAGGTTAAAGGATAAAGCTAGCCCAGCAAGGATGATGTGCTACAGTATTTATTTATTTTGGAAGGAAGG
This sequence comes from Uropsilus gracilis, assembly GCA_004024945.1. Taxonomy (NCBI): domain Eukaryota; kingdom Metazoa; phylum Chordata; class Mammalia; order Eulipotyphla; family Talpidae; genus Uropsilus; species Uropsilus gracilis. The sequence goes on along the minus strand of PVHY01015786.1, from coordinate 15,513 downwards.
GTGTAATTAACCCTAAATAACAGCCCTCGCAGCTTGCAGAGGGGAGCCTCCTGGCCCTATCAAAGGCCAGCAGAACAGGGAGGGACGGGGCTGACATGAAGTCACAGATACCGAAACTATGTGCCTGATAATGATATAATTAGGGGATCAGAGATTTCTGACTGCTGGGGACTTCAAAAGCTTTAAAAGAAGCCAGCAGACTCTCCTGTAGCCATCTTGACTAAAGCAGACATTTTTGTTTAATCACTACATACAGTAATAAGAAAGGGGGGAAACAGAAGAGCATTGTTCTTGGTTTCAAAATACCAGTCCCCTTTCTGGCCTTTTGCATGCCACAGGAAGAAACTTTACGAAACAACAGAAATATAGTTTTAATACAGTCATACAAAAGTCCATTCTCCCTGTGAAAATGTGGCTCCAATTAAATAAAAAGTTGTTAGAACTTTCCCAGTTACCTGTCAAAATTTTATTAGACTGTTTTTAAGTCATTGAAAATATAGTATTTTTAAATAGGTTCCCATAAACATTTAAGCAGTATTTTACTTGTATTCAGTTTTCTTTTTCTGTGCTAGGTCAGAGGCTAACAGGATCAAAATGAACTTTTAATCTGTTTTATTTCTACTTGAAATCTGTAGATGGGATTTGTCAGACTAGGGTTGTGTAATCATCCTCACAGGAGACAGCTGAGCTGTATGAGAGAAATTAAGTCAGTGTGGAGAGAGGCAGAAAGCATGATCCTGACTGGAAGCGGTTGCCTGGAGTGGGGTTTGGGAGACCTGGGTTTAAGGATAGGGAGTGCAGATGAGGGAGCTAGCCCCTCAGTTTTGGGATGGCTAAGCTGGGTTGCAAAGACCGGTATTTAGTTGACTGGTATTTTTTTTTTCCCCTCCAGAGCTGAAGCATTAGCAGCCTCTGGTGAAAAGTGAGCATACCATTCGGTGGTCTGGAATTTGGACAGATAATTAAATGAGACGCCTTACTCAGGCATTTGGAGAGGAGGAAGAAAGGTGAAGGTGGGAGGAGGTTTGCAAAGCATCAACCCCTGGTGTTTAATTTCTGCAGAGGCTTCAGAACTAGGCAGAACTTCAGAGTGAGGAAGCTGGAAAGAGGTGTGTGCTTTAGTTCAATCAACAGCAGCCTTAGCAAGGCATGTGACAACGGCCCTGCATCCAGGGGGTTAGGAGAACCTTTTAGTGATAACTCCTGAGACCCAGGTTATTTCAAGGAGAAATTGATGTTAAAAGCCTCAGATCGTGTGTTGCAGCAACATGTTAACAGTGACTTGCAACTCTCGCAAAATAAGTTTTATAAAGGAAACTTTTAATCACTTCCTGTAGAAAAATTTGAGGTTTCCTTAAGGATTTTTCATTCAACCAGCAGAGGATTTTCAGTTTCAGTGTTTCCCCTTTCAGACCCCATGTTGAATTACATGTAAAACTGGAGGGTTAGGGGGGAGGGGAAGTTAGCCTTGCAATTTTACACCCTCCCCCCTTTCAGTTTTATGACTTTCCATTTGGGCTGAAAGAAATTGACTTTGGCAAGCAAACCACTAATTGTAAACTGCCTAGTTCCTGTTTTACAATATACTGACTAAAAGCTCCTCTGCATGAAAAGATCTTTATAGGCAAAGTTTGCCTTTTCTAGAGAGGTTGCAAATAGCTGCCCAGTTTCATAGTTTTAAAACCTCCTGACTGGAGCAGTTTCTAGATTGTTGTGTTTCTAGTTAATAACTTTATAAGGTGTTAGCTAAAGCTCTTAAATCTTGGCACAGCCCTGCCAGGTAGTAAACAATTCAGAAGTTCCGATCAAATATTTATACTGACAAAATCAAAAGCCTAGCATTTTTATGTTGTATGGTTACGTAGGATTAAAATGAATAAATAATATCATTTGCCTGGTGGGAGGAGAAATTATTTTGATGCTGATTGTCCTTCAAAACACAAAAGCATTGTTGCTTACTCTGACTCCTCAGAAATCTAAACTGAACTGTGATTCTCTGCTACTGTGGAAAAGGTGGTTCTTTTGAACTTGTTTTAGTGATTTCTTGGTAGATGCTTTACCTGAATTCTAAAACCGAAATGACTCAGGTTCGCATTGTTTGCAGGTGAAATCAGATGCTACTGCGATGCTGCCCACTGCGTGGCGACTGGCTACATGTGTAAATCTGAGCTCAGTGCCTGCTTCTCCAGACTTCTTGATCCTCAGAACACAAATTCTCCACTCACCCATGGCTGCCTAGACTTTCTTGCGAGCACAGCTGACATCTGCCAAGCCAAACAGGCGCAAAACCACTCTGGCACCACCATGCCCACAGTGGAATGCTGTCATGAAGATATGTGCAATTACAGGGGGCTGCATGATGTTCTCTCTCCTCCCAAGGGGGAGACCTCAGGTAGGTAGAAGCCCTTTCTCAACCACATGCTTGCTTGATCTATAGGTTTGTGACAGCCACGACTTTGTATGTCTGCTATTGATTTTGTTGTTAATGTAATTAGAGACACCAGAGGGAGAAACATGGCTGGATGCAAAGATGCATCACTATATTGAGTAGTTTTTATGTCTGCTTGGGTATAGCTGTCTGTCTGCATAATAGGTTTTGCCTGCTTTTCCAACATTTTGAAGATATTAAAAGACCATTACTATGCGGTCATGACAGTCTGTAAACAAACGTTTTCGTAAGCTTCTTTGAGTCCTCTTGCAATATTTATTTCTAAGCATTGTTGATTTAAATTGTAAGCTTTTAAAACATGGGGTGCTTTGTTTAAAATAGATGGTTGCAAATATCTACTGGAGGAGCGAGCTGAGAGTTTGATCGTTCTGTTTGTAACTCCCGTAGGACAAGGAAACCGGTACCAGCAAGACGGTAGCAGAAATCTCATCACCAAAGTACAGGAGTTGACTTCTTCCAAAGAGCTGTGGTTCCGGGCAGCAGTGATCGCTGTGCCCATTGCTGGAGGGCTGATTTTAGTGTTACTTATTATGTTAGCCCTGAGGATGCTGCGAAGTGAAAACAAGAGGCTGCAGGACCAGCGGCAACAGATGCTCTCGCGTTTGCACTACAGCTTTCACGGACACCATTCTAAAAAGGGGCAGGTTGCAAAATTAGACTTGGAATGCATGGTGCCTGTGAGTGGGCATGAGAACTGCTGTCTGACCTGTGATAAAATGAGACAAGCAGACCTCAGCAATGAGAAGATACTCTCACTGGTTCACTGGGGCATGTACAGTGGGCACGGGAAGCTGGAATTTGTATGACCGAATCTTAATCTGAATTGAACCTTTGGACGCTTGAAGGTCTTTGAGTTCTGCTGGACAGGAGCACTTTATCTGAAGAAAAACAAACTCACGTAATCATCTTCGAGAGACAGAATGTCCTCTGCAAACAGAATCTTGGATATTTCTTCTGAAGGATTATTTGCACAGACTTCCATGCAGTCAAATGTATTATTTGCGTTAAAATTATAAAAAGCAAAGAGAAGACTATGTACACATTGTTACCAGGGTTATTTACATCTGAGGGAGCTGGAATCGAGTACTTAAATAAACTAAAACGTGCTCTATGTAGAGCTCCTACATCTTGATTTATTGTAAAGATTTTAAAAAATATATATATTTTGTCTGAAATTTAGCGGTGTCTTGTCATAAATTAAAACCATATGTGGGATGTGTAAGAGACGCATGTTAATTACACAAATGAGGCGCTGTTGTTGCTCACAGTCACTTCTAAACTATAGGTTTTGGCTTGATTTTAAAAAAAGATCATGATCTTGTTTATTATAATGCACATGTGTCATTTTTTTTACAGTGGAGAATTATCCGAATGTGTATTCCCATCATTCAGTGTCTTACATTTTTTTGTTAATCTAAGAGAAATCTTAAACTTATTTATACCAGGTCAGATATGATCCATCCATTTCTGAAGTTGCCTTAGCCAAGGTGTAGTATTTATCAACTTGAGCCAGGTGTCCTTGAGTACTTTTTTAAATGTGTCTACCTCCAACCAAAAAAAAAAAAAAGAAAATACTCTGTGAACCTTTTTTATAGTTCAAATTAGTCCCGGTTTACTCTTGCTGTTGTTGATTCATTCATCAGTTTACTGTCTCAAACCGAATGAAATACTTTGCTCCAAAAATTAGTCAAACTTTTTTGTACCATGCTCCTAGTTTTCAAACATTCCTTAACACAGTGTTACACTTTTTTTTTTTTAACTCCTCAAGCTTTAGAAAAGTTTTCAGTAGTGAACAATATATGCCAATTGAGATTTAAGTAACACAATGCTACTAGATTTCCTCCCCAAAAGATCCTTTTATTAACAACCAAATAGAACACTAATTCTAGCCTCTAATCCAACTAGTAACAGTACTTCCATTTCTGTAGGACTTTTCAATACAGCCCAGCCTGAATTTAAACACATGCCACATATTTCCTCCCCCAAATGGGTCTCTCTTACCTAAAATGTGAGAATAATTTGCCATGTAGGGTTTTTTCTCAATTCTTTTGTATATTTCAATCTTTTGCTTAAAAACCTATAGCTTACATAGTTGAGTATGGGATTTTCCTTAATGAATGTTAGAAAAAAAATTCATTTGGTTATTTTCTGATAAGCATAATTTGGATCCCGTAAGATAATATTGGCGAAGTTCATGAAAGAATCTGAGTTGAAACAGCTCTGGTCTAAAAATGAATACCTAGGTTATTTAATAATTAATAGACCACAGTCCCAGAAAAGTTAGGCTATGGAATAAATATGCATTTTAATAAATAACACATTTGTATTGTGCTTTTTGAGACTGACAATGCTTATATACATGACAATTTATAAATGGTGTTACGCTTGTGTGTCAATTTTTGAGGGAGTCAAATTATTGAAGTTGACAAATAATTGATCAAAATTACCAGTTGGTGAAATTTTCACCCTCACTTCTTTCAAACTAGAGCAAATGACTCATTTTGCAACTGGAGGACTGCAAGATTTCTTGTTCAATATTTTCATTTCACATATGGCATCAGGAAGCTCAATGGTTTATTAAGTATACAGTCTTTATAGTAACTCTAGTAATGATCTGGCCTGGTTTTTCTCTATTCACCCTGGTTTTTTCCAAGTAGCAGTTAATTAAAAACTCTGCAACTCACTGAAAAATAAAGCAATGAAGGATTTAAAGCCATAAGTATTGAAACACTTAGAAATTTGTAAAGGCCAGACTCGAAAGTCCTGAATTACGGCTAGTGCTAGAATCCAGAATTAAATGGAAGTTGCATGCAAAGTGTGTTTGATCTGCTTCTTACTGTAAATTCTTGAGACTGTTTCCACCTCCTATTCAGTGGGGCTGGTGGCAGTGGGCCCAGTTCTCTCTTGTCAGACTGGGTTACTGGGGCTCGAATTCTACTCAAAATAGACTGGCCCGGTGTCTCCTAGTAACAACCTTCCCCCTTTCTGTCCCGGAAGCGTATGACCTTGCCATGTCCTTGCCATTGACCAGTCTTAAAGTCAGAACTGACTATAACGACCTGTACTGCAGGCATTTTTGCTAGGAACTAAACATTCTACTTTTGCTTGTCTCTGAGAGTATAGAAGTTGCCAACAGCAGAGAGAAAGGACACTACACAAAATGAAGACCAACCTGATTGAGTGACGTAAAAATGGTGATGAGTGGTTTATTTGTTTTTCCCTCTAGAGATGTTTACTGTTATTTAGAGGTGTCAGTACAATGCTGTGTTAACCGGGAACAGCCCTGGTTTAATATTGACAGAACTCCCCCCAAAAGTAATTTTCCTTTCTAAGTGGAAATTTGCCCAAACTGGAGACAAATGGGACCAAATTTGTTTTACCACGATGTTTCTGCATCTACACCCCTTGTATTCTACCCTTTTGGAAAAAAAAATTGATCTGTACATGGTTATGTCTTTTATGTTGTTACCCCCCCCCCCCTTATTTTGAATGACTCGGAGACTTCCTAGAAATTGACTGGTGTGTCTCTAATTTCTGCTGAATTGATTTTATTAAAAACACCGCACCATAGGGGGGTTGACCTTCTAAAATACCAAACATGTCTGCTTTAGAAAATCACAAAGCTCTCCTCTAAAGAGTTATAAATCTGGTTTCAATATGGGTTGATTATAGGCTAAAAGCTTAAAAGCAGTGGCATCTAGTATCATGAGTTTGTAACTAGTCTTTTTGGGGCCAGGACAGCTTTTTTCCCTTATAGCCTTTAATTGGTCCTTTTCTCTGTCTCCTAGTCCAAATAACTTCAAACCTCTGAAAGTTCACAGTATGATGAGGTCCAACCCACAGAGGTGGGTGAGAGTATGTTGAAGTCTCAGCCTGGGTTCGAATGACTGCTGTTCTTAGCAGCTGAGCTTGGGTACATCGCTTACGTCCTTATATGCTCAGTTTTGTACCTAGAAAATGGGGGCAATAATAAGATTATTGTGAGGTGGTATAATTGCCATTTCTTTTGATATGCAGAAGACTCTAAACAGAGCTGAACGTTTCAAAGTCTGAAAGCTTGTGTCTCTTATCTATACAATGATGTATTTCAGATATTTACATATTTGAGATTTGCAGACCCTTTAGTCACCTGCAGACTGAATTTAACTTTTTTGATATTTATTTTCAAATTGTGGCTTTTAGTTACATATCAATCAATGATACTATTTTATAATTTTTTTTTTTTTTGAGACTAGGTCTTGCTATTTTTTTGCCACAGGCTCATGTTGCCCGGGGTACCACAGACTCAAGCAATCCCCAGTCTCAGCTTCCCAGGTAGCTGGGATTACAGGCACGCACCACCACACCCAGCTATTTTTTTGGGACTAGGTCTCACTATGTGCCCCCCGTGGGACTTGAACTGTGATCCCTGGCCCCGGTCGCAGCTTCCTAGGCTGCCACCTGCAGGCATGCGTCACCATGCCTGACCTGATACTGTTTTATAATTATTTCCCTTTGAATAATCTAGATGACCACTGAAGATAACATTTTAACTTTATGTACCTATGTTGTCTTTTTTGATATTTGACAGAAAATTTCTGGTAGAATTTCAGTTTTTCCGTCAAGGACATCAAAAGAGCCAAGTTAGATGACGTAAAATTTCAAAATTGCTCGATCAGCTTATGTCTGTCTGACAGGTGCATTGTATTATTAGTTACAATTTGTTTTCTACGTGTTTCCAACAAAATACACATAGTTCCACAGCTGTGTTGGGAAAGTTTATGAATTTGGGAAGAGGGTTCTAGTTTGTGGAAAATCCTCTTAATTCTCCTGAGTGAAGTTAATTGTGTTCCTTACACTGTGGGTAGTAGTTACAATGGAAAAAAAGAAATGCTACCAACATCAGCCTACTCTTCACTCAGTTTCTCCTGTGAATGGGGCTCTCACTCTGCTGTCTTAAAATAGTAGATTGTTGATCTGAGATTTTGAAGTCCAATGAAAAATGGAGTCCAATGCTTATTCAAATGTGGACTTTTTATTTTTACTGCATATTCTAAACACATCCTGGCTAATCTCTAGTCCTGCATAGTTTTAGAGTGTGGTTGTGAGATTCACTTGTCTGCCATCCCAGTAATTTGGAGGTAGAATTGGGAAGGAGACAAAGCTGAGTTTAATGGGAAAGAGTTTTATTTTTGCCAGGCAGGCAGTGATTTTTTTAGTGGACATGTTCTGTAGAGTGCTGTAATGTTAATTACCAAGGGAGGTCTATCAGTGTTATTTCTGCAAACTGAAAAGGCACTGATTAGCAGTCTTCCGAGTGCTGTGGGTAAGGAGTTAGTTACCATCTCAAGGCATTTTTCAGGACTTTTAGGAGATTCATTCTATCTACTAGTCCATGACTGCATGGCCTCTCAAGGGTCATTTCAAATAGTCTTAAGCTACCTATATCTTAAAGATTAGATAAACACTGGACTAAGGCTGTGTAGAATTCAGGTAAGGTCAGCAGACAACTATAATTGCATGCTATAATGTACATATGTCTACATATCCACCATGCTAGTTGAGTAGTCTGTAATCCTGGAATAATCATAAATTTAGCAATTTTTCAAGACATTGGGAAGGTAGAAGCTGGAATTTGTGAGAAATCAGCAATTTGTCCTTAGGCATGTGAAGACTAAGTTAGTTGTGATGAATTAATAAAGTCAGACACTGTTGTGCAAATTCACTCTGAAAGATCTCACATTACGACCTAATGGAACAAAAATTGTTTTAGCAGTTAAAAACAAGAGAAACACAGAAAGTTCTTTATTCTTCATCTCTTCCCCTTGGAATTTCCCTAGGGAACTGATGAGGACAGTGGAAAACCACCATGCTGTAGTTCCTTCCTTTTTAAATATCAGAAGTTCACACATTGAAGCCTTTACCTGTAGTCCCCACCTCCTCAACTAAATTTAGCGGCTGTGGTTTTGAGACCAAGACTTTAATACATGGTTGTCTTGGTAAAATGAGATATTTCTCACCTGGATTTAGGGATTAAGCTGAATTCCCAGTAGGGAGGAGCTGGAATCAATAAATAACCTTTGCACCTTTTCAACAATCCAACCGAAGTGTGAATGAGAGGGACTGATTAAGGCCCTCATCAGATATTTGCATTTAGATCATCAATAGAATTGTTTCTCTTGTTTGCTCCTCTAACTTAAACTATTATTTTACACATTTATACTTTCTATATGGGAAGCTTATAGGAAAACAAGTCTCCAATGAAGGGAGTTGAAGAGAAACAATTCAAATGGGTTTGAAAATTAATGAAGCAATGCTAAGGTCAAATGCCACAGTCCAACTTCTAGATTTGGTGTGTAGTTTCCCAGCTAATGAATTCTCACAGAGAAATGTATCATTAAAACTTTCATTTTCATATTTGCTTTCATTTTCAAAGTATTTTAAAAGATCCCAAGTTTTCAACAAATGTTTTTCTCTAAGGAGTTAAGAACGAGTTATTGAGAGTTTTGTTTGTCCAAAAGGTAAAGAACCTGAAATCAGCAGCTTGAATAAGTGTTTCATGTTTAATAGCTTATCCTACCCACACTAGGGTTAACTTTAACAAATTATTTTCTTGTCCTAGAAATGAGTATCTCACCAGAGGCTATAATAAAAGCAACAGATAGTTTGCCATATCTTTCATTCAAGGTCACATCAAAGTTCTAAATGACCTACCCATTCAAATACTTAGCATCTTTATTAAAATATTACCTTTTGCTGCAAAATTCAAATGACTTTTATGCATCCACTAAGTCTTATACTTTAGCCTTTTAAGTATGTTTATTCCATTATGTTATGTTTCTCTTAAGAAAATTACTTATGCATAGATAGCTTTGAAAAAGTGAAGAAAAGATTTAAAAAAGTTTGTATGTGGGTGATAATTCATAATTTGCTGTCCTTATGTTGTTTCCAGTCTCACATATGCCTTTTATTTATTTGAAAATATATCTATATTTGAAATATATATTTATAGTACCCTATGAACTCTGGCTCAAACCAATGCTTCCAGTAGTGCCTGATAAAAATGGGAATAAACCGTGGGAAAAAGAAACCTTATTTCCTTCAAAACAACACCATTGTCAACATTGTCAATGGTAAATCTACAGGGCAAGAAGACTGTTTTCCCTGTAAGACCTGGTGGCACGAGGATCAGGCTTGATTGGGAACTGGGCTCCAGGGGGTCTTCGCGTCCGGTCACCAATTTCACAGGTTGACAAAACGGGGAGGTGGTGGAGGCGCTGGTGGTGGGGGCTGCCTGAAGGGAACTGTCCCTCCATCCGGGCTCGTTAAACTTCAAGGGTCATTTCCCCACCGGACACTTGATTGTGAAGCTGGTTATGAGGTAAATCTTTCAAGGGACTCGGTTGTGACACTCACTATGGGTGGACAATAAAACCCTACCTCCTTCGCCTTGCATTTCACTGTGGGAGATTGTTTGTTGGTATTTGTATGCAAATTGGAGTGAGTGGCTAACAGGTTGCTTTGAAATGCTCAATTTGTTTATCCCAACCTGGGAAGCCAGCCCCTTTCTTCCAGGGCAGAAGATTTATAGAGGTCTTTTTCATGGCTCTCAGCCATGAATTAGTCCAGCAGAGACCCTCGGATTTTCATTAACTCTAGTTGGGCTTCAGGAGCGGAAGTTCTCTGCCGTCCGGGGTGGACGCAGATGAGGTGCGCTGCTGGGGACCCGCGGCCCTGCCCGCCTGGCGTCCCCGGCCTCCCTGGGCTAGGGTGGGACCGCCCAAATAGCAAACAACTGGGAGGGAAAAAACCCTCCGAATATCCATCACATAAATACCTTGTCTGGCACAAAATAAACTGACCATTTCCTTTGGCGCGTCTTCATTCCTCTTCTGGGAAAACACACCTCCCTTGAGTTGTCCACTCAGTTGTGGCCTCCCACGAGTTTATTTTAGTCAAGGCATTTGCTCAAAGTGCTCATCTTAAGGTTCCTGTAGTTTTGAAGGGGCTGTAGGGATGTATGGTTTCCGCTTGCCAGGTTCTTGGGTTCAAGTTCAAATCTGATTTTTTGCTGGTTATGTGACCGCAGAATAATCAGCCTGCGAGTTTCCTCCCTTACTTGTTGGGGATAATAATCTGAGCAAGGTGGGTTGTTGGAAGGATTAAATGATACAAAGAAAATACGTATTTTGCTAGCGGCTACAACTAGAGATTGTGTCTTTACAAACCCTCACGATGCTTAGAAAAGTCGTCACAGCCACTTGCAGATGGGAGAATTAGTCTAAATGACAGAGATTCAAAGACCTAATGACATTTAGTCTTTTGTGAGTGTCTTTCATCTGCCTGATTTAAATTTCCCTGTTTACATTTTGCTCAAAAACAGTGGGAAAATATTTAATTTTTATGTACAAAATATTGTCACTGCAAGGCATTTACAGGAAAGTGTTACTTATTAAGGGACAATTATAAATTCGTCAGCACAGAGAAGCTTGGGTTAATATTCTCCAAATGAGGAAGGGTATGTTATCTGCTCTCCATTACAACAAATGCCTGTTTTTGCACATCCTGTTAATGAATACACACCTGTCGAGTGTGTTTGTTTGCTCTGCTGACTTGGTTGACAGAGAGCCAAGTCACAGGTCACTGCATTAAGCACAGGTGGTACAAGCCCTTGGCACTGGCCACTGTCTTGCTGTTTTGGGGGTCTGGATAAAGGACTGGTGAAGGTCACCCCCACAGAATACAAAAGGAGAATTAAAATGTTATTCCTGACCATACACACCTGTAACTCCTAAACTCAGTGGGGTGGTTCTGTAAGAATCTGCTTCAAGAAATGTGTTGGACTGAAAACACAATATAGCTTTGGTAATAGGAGTGCTAGTCATAGACATACCTACTTGTCACTATTGCTACTCCTTGCTAAGAATGTGGTGATGTACGGGCTTCTATGTCTTTTAGTGTGCCCCAAAGTCAGCCTCATGTGTGTGTGCGTGTGCACATGCATATGTTATACAAGTTATATCAGTGGACATCTCCAAATCCAGGAATTTACCAGTGGCCACCACATCAACTAGTGTCTTTAAGCAGGCATGTGCTCCTGGGGGTGCTCCTCCTGTGGGACAGAAAACAGTCCAGTAGCTTTCTCATTAGCTGACAAGCTCTTGGACCTTTCCACCCATTCTGGTTCTTTCCCTGACTTGTTTATTGCGCCCTCCTTCCCCCTACACACACACACACACACACACACACACAAACACATACAAACACACACATACACAGTGCACACACAGAGATTTTACTGTTGAGGTTAGCGTTATATCCTCTCCTCTCCCTTGCACTTGAGGTGACTTAATCTCTCTCAACTCTCCAAAACTCAGGCCATCTCTCTGGGTTCTGCCTCAGACTGGTTCTGATCCTTTTTATGCTCACTTAAAGCCATTGTGATTTTTATCCTGTATTCTGGCTTTGCTTTTTCTACCCAGTCTGTCCTCCAAGTAACTTGGTTGGACTCAGAGCTTTAACTTGGACTTTCACTGGGCAGTTTATTTCTATCAGTCTTGGTTTGATGATCTCAAGGTGGTCGACTGTTCCCAGACTGGGTCTGATTAACTTTTCTTGTCTCCAACTGGAGTATAAGACTGTTGCTTGTTTAGAAGCAAACTTGGCTCTATAGGTGAGTCACATTTTAACTCATTCACCAAACTTCCAAGACACACTTAACCCTAAATTCCTGGTGGGTGTTTCTTAGCCAGTTGTCATCTAAGAACCCATGGGCTTTTTTTGGTTATGAGGCAAGTTGGGTTGTTCATGGCTAAGATGAGAGAGTTGGGTTGTTCATGGCCAAGATGGCCACCTGGGATTGAAAACATGCTGCAGTTTCTCTGGAGCCCTTGTGACACTTCAGTTCTGAGCTTGTCATCACTTTAGAAGGCAAAGGTCATGCCTCCAAGGCCCTCTTCTGACAATTTTCACTAAGTTCTGATATCATGAACCCACATCTTGCTGCAGGTAGAGAATTGATGAGTCTCCACTACTTGGTTGTAATGAAATGAGCAGGTGGTATTCCTTGTCTACTCTAGCAGAGACATGGAGGTACAGGTATCCCCCATGATGACCAGAGCATCCTCCCTAAGAAGTCAAGGCAGGGACACAGCTTATAGGGGTGTGCATCCTCAGAAGGTCTGCTGGAAAAGCCTGTCCCGTGTGCTATAGTGGGGCCCAACCAGTGTTCATCTCAGGTTGCTTGAGGGTGGCAGGGTGACCTTGGCTTTGCGTGGAGAAGACTGGCCGGTTCATCCCCTGTATAGCCAGTAGCACAACACCTGATGCAACATAGCTGATTCCTGGAACTTTCATCATTATAACCATTCCTCTACCAACATCTTTCTTTTGATAGGCATCCCCCCACAAAACCTATGATGCAGTTATTTTTTAGTATTTGAAAAAGAAACAATTTGTTCACAGAATCTAGTGTGATTTAGTAAGTCATGCTATCACTCAAGTCCATCTTTCTCATTTTTTCCTTCCTCATATGTGTGCTTTGGATTTCAACAAGTCCTTGGCGTTCTGTGTGAAAGGCACTGTAAAACAGGAATTATGATGAAAACAATATTTAAGTAAAGATAAACTTTTCTTTATGTGTTTTTATATTTTATTTCTTCTAGACTTGTACTTTTGTTAGTCTTTGGTTTTAGATTTTAAATCATGTCTCTTTTCTCTATTATTTATAATTAAACCATGAAGCTTGTTTTTAAAACACAGAAAATGGTATACATGACAGAAGCTTAAGGCCATCTTTCCTTTTTTTTTTTTTTTTAAACAAATAAAGGCACTCCTCATTTGGAATATTGTCTGTAATTGAATTTACATTTATAATAGAACTTAGGTTTCAAATTAGGGTTAGGATGGGTAGAGAGGGAAGAGAGAAAAGTTTGAATGTAATTAAAAAAGGTACCAATATTGTTGCATACAGTTTGAAGTAAGTATGTTAATTTTTCTTAGATGATTCTTAATAAAAGTGAAACAAAACAAAACGCTAAATTCAACCCTCCTTCCTCAAAAAAATTGAAAAAAGAAAACAAAACAAATCTTAGAAACAAGGCTTCTTTCCCCCTACTTCAGAACAAATGTTATATAACAATGAAATTGACTTTTGTTTTTGAGAAATTTCTACAATTAGCTGAAGTGTTAAGTCTAAGAGGCTGTCTCCATCAGGAACAAGAATGAAGATGAACCGGGCGTGGTGGCGCACACCTGTAATCCAAGCGCTGGGAGGCAAGCAGCTTAGGATTTCTTGAGTTTGTGGGGGTTCGAGACTATCCCAGGAAACACAGCGAGACCTGGTCTCGAAAAAGCAACTGGGTGCGATTATAGACACATGCCTATAATCTCAGCTACTTGGGAGGCTGAGGCTGTGGTGGATAGCATGAGTTCATGGGACCTCGACTACCCCGGTCCATATAGCAAGACCTAGTCTCAAAAAAAAAAAAAAAAAAAAAAGAACGAAGATACTTGTGTCTTGTTGGCCCACTCCTGAGTGTTTACTGTTTCAGTGGAGTTTAAATGCAAATTTGAGTGTTCTGTCTAATTCAAAGTTGAAAAAAATGGTTAAATGAGTTGCTCAGGGCAATGCCATGAGCCAGGATTTGTGCCCAGGTTTACATAGCTGGGCAGGGTTCTCCCCAGCATATACTGAAAATTTGCTGTGAGAAATTAGAAATGGTGGGCCTTAGAAGGTTAGGTTACTTTACCTTTTTTTCTTTTTCTTTTTTAATAGCTCCCTCCATTTTCCTTGGTCCCGCTGGGAAGACTCTAGGACTAGGTGACCTGAAGTGTGGTCTGCGGGTTGAGACTGGTTCAGAACTGTTTTTGTGCTGATTCATGATGAGTAAAACACCAAAATGGAGAGTAAGCATCTAGATATTTTTATGACAATTTGATGGAGTCATTTTATGTCTGTTGAATGTCTAATTAAAAAGTAAGGCTTCCTTTTATAGATCATCTTTCATGTTTTCATTTTGACTTGTAATTTATTTTTGCTATATTTTATAGAATACTGTAAAATTGGTATCATGGATAGTTGGGAAAATGAGGACCTAGTGTTTCTGGGAAAAGCTGTCAACGTCCTCCAAATGTGAATGGCATTTATGAAGTGGAAGAGGGTCAGACATTTCTTGCCCTAAAGAATGTGCTTAGAAGCAAGCAATAGTCTCATCCTGACAGGACTCACTGTATCTCTGCTTGGTTTGAAGGACCTCAGTGATCCTGTAGAAGAGGGAAGAGACAGGCTAGGATGAGAGTAAAGGGAACCTCTGTATCACAGAGGACACTTGAGTTCACCGTCTCACCCAAGTTTCATGTTAGTGGTTTCGACAGAACCATTTTTAGGTATCAGAGATTTCAGCTCTAACTTTTGGTCTTACTCTCTTTCAGGGAAGTCATAGGTTGGCTCCCACTTTGGAATTCTGCATACACAACAGGCACTTGCTGTGCTTGGGGTTTGCTTCTCCTGGATTTTGTTCCTCAAGTTCTTGAAGAATTTCAATTGCTTCTGCCAAATCTGCTTCTGAAAAAGTGGAGTTTGCTAAAGGCAGCATCTCAGGACTTCACATCCAGGTATTTCACTAAGTATTGTTTTCTCTCCACTACAAATCTCTTTTTCCTGGCATAGACTCTGAGAGGTTAACCTGTTGTGTGAACCAGAAACTGTTTTCTTGTACTTTGCTTTCTTTTCCGGGAAGATCGTGCTGCTCTGAACTGAAGATTCTCCCCATTTCTGTCATACATACTCTTGCTCTGCTTCACACCTACTACCAAGAGAGTGACTTACTACCCAACTCTTGGGACTAGTGTGAGGCTTCTCCCAGGTGCTTAGTGTCATTAGATTATGCAACTAAGTGTGCTCAGGGGTAAGCCTGTTCAGTGCCCTTTTCTGACATGGTCAGAGAGATCAAGTGACTGCTGAGGTCACACTGCTCTTGTGAGACTGCTAGGACTAGAACTCAGTTAGGTTTCCCAGTTGTCACTGTCTAACTATGTACCTTTGGGAAAGTCACCTACCTCTCTGAACCTCAGTATCATTTTCA
>PVHY01015785.1:24264-35375 GCA_004024945.1 Uropsilus gracilis | reverse complement strand
AAAAAAAAAATTAAATATAACACAGGAAACCATGAAATACACAGTAGAAAAAACAGATGATGAGCTCTTTGACATCAGCCTTAGTGACAGCTATGGATTATGACTCCAGTTGCTAGGGGGAAAAAAAATGAAAAGTGGGACTGTTTCAAAGTAAAGTCAAGAAACCATAGTTTAAATTAAAAAGTAGCCTATCTCATGGAAAACAACATTCAAAAAGCATATATTAGATAAAGAATACCCATTTATCAAGAACTCATAAAACTCAACAATAGAAAATAACGTGATTAAAAAGATGGGAGAGAGGATCTGAATAGAGCATTCTACAAAGACATACTGTTGCTAATAGGCACATGAAAAATTGTCATCATCTCTGAAAACCACAATATCACTTTGTATTGATTAGAAAGGAAATTATCAAAACACAAGAAAAAAATAAGCTTAAGTGAGGATCTAGAGAATAGGATAACTTACTACTACACTACTAGTGGAAATGTGAAATGTAACCACTATGGAAAGAGTGGTTTCCTCACTTTTTTCATTTACAAATCTCCATTGTAACTACTATTTTCCTCTTTGTTATTATTATCTTGTGGGAAAGATATTTTGACACTTTCAGTATTCTGAAATTGACATTTTCAGTATTCAGCATTCTATGACTGTTCTTGCTTACAATTATTTCTATAAAATAAAATAAAGGCCATTGGAGCCATATTCAAGAAACAAGATTATTAACAATAGTGTTGGACTACTGACCAAAGAAATATAATATCCACTAGTCCATATTATGTAGTAAAACTACTGCAACCTTAAAAGAAAAGTCAGGTATGTTGCAGAAAATGGTGTAATCCTAATGTGAAACTGTGTACTGAAATGGAAAACTGATCTGGCAACATTATTTTCACACATGTAGATAAGTGGAGAGACATTTCAATTACCTTTATATCACTTCCAGGTGTAGCACTTAGAGCCAAGATTCTAAAGTGATTTGTATATTTGACGAGTTCTCTTACAACCTTTAAACAAACAAAAAAAGCCTTGAATTTCACCTATGCAATACAAAAATGTTATTGGATATAAATGTACTATATATTCTAGCGCTGTTAAACAAATTATTATGTTTGGTGCACTCATTTCTTATTCTCAATGCAGTCATTTCTTATTCAAAGCACTGATAGTCTAGTGAATAAAACTATCATTAGACAAATCTGAAGAGCAAATGATTTAGGTTTATGTGCTGTACCTATCAAAAACAGCTTAGGAACTGGGCACGGTGGCGTCTGCAAGCTTCAGCCTATGAGCAGCTGGGGCTAGTGATTGCGGTTAGAGTCCCGCTCGTGGCAACACAGCGAGACCTAGTCCCAAAAAATAGCTGGGCGTGGTGGCGCGTGCCTGTAATCCCAGCTACCTGGGAAGCTGAGGTTGGGGATTGCTTGAGTCTGGTACCCCGCAACGTGAGCCTACGGTTCCACGGGCAAAAATAGTGAGACCCAGTCTCCAAAAAAAAAAAAACACCTTAGGAATTCTTCTATATAGAGTCACTGTATCGAGGTCTAATATAAAGGTAAACATTCAAAAGAGTTATTAATTCAAGGGCAAACAAAAAAAAGGCAGCCCACTCTCCATTGCACTGGTCACAGTCTTGTCTCACAGCTATATTTACACATGTACGTTTGTCAGATGATTAATTATAACATAAAAAACAGAAGTTTTGTTTTGTTTTGTTTTTTGAGACTAGGTCTCGCTATTTTTGCCCGTGGAACTGCAGGCTCTCGTTGCCCGGGGTACCACAGACTCAAGCAATCCCCAGCCTCAGCTTCCCAGGTAGCTGGGATTACAAGTGCACATCACCACACCCAGCTATTTTTTTGGAACTAGGTCTCGCTACGGGCCCCAGGTGGGACTTGAACCGCTATCCCTAGCCCCGGCCGCTTCATAGGCTGAAGCTTACAGGCAAGAGCCACCATGCCCAGCCAAAAAAACCCAGAAGATTAAATACAGTATGAAATTGTATTTGAAAAGGAAAAAAATATTTCAGTAGAGATTTTATGTGGAAGGCTTGCATTTTGTTTATTCAGAAAAAATAAGGCCACAAATCTGGAAAGCTACTTCTTAAATGTAATAGTTTCTTTGGAGAAGTGATAGAGACACAAAATAATAATTTTAAAACATTAATAAAGAGAGAATAAGGCTAACTTGGGAAAAAATTTTAAATCTAACTTTGAAATACTAAGTTTCTCAATGACAGAAACTTCTCTAGACATGGCAATCTGAATTCAGCACACACTTCTAGTATGATTAATACTGGATACTTTGCCAGATTCCTATGTCCATTCATATGCGGCTTCAATACAAAGAAAAAGAACCCTTAAGTAGGGAAGTTTTCAGTATCCCATACTTCCGCACTATATATAGGAAACAATAAATTCAGATTATCTGCAAACTGTTCTAATTTTAACCCATGTCAAGAATTCAATAAACCCACAAAATCTTGATTAATATTCAAAAATATTATTTATGAAACTTCTTTTTAACATGATACAGAATGCATATAAAGACAGAATATTAGAGATAATTGTTCCAACTAAAAACTGATGCAACACCAAATGTCCTTAACACATTATTTCTTTTCAAGGCCGGGCACGGTGGCTCATGCCTGTAAGTTTCAGCTGCTTCTAGGGATCACGGTTCAAGTCCCACCTGGGGCACGTAGCAAGACCTAATTCCAAAAAAATAGCT
This sequence comes from Uropsilus gracilis, assembly GCA_004024945.1. Classification (NCBI taxonomy): domain Eukaryota; kingdom Metazoa; phylum Chordata; class Mammalia; order Eulipotyphla; family Talpidae; genus Uropsilus; species Uropsilus gracilis. The sequence continues at coordinate 32,639 of PVHY01015785.1, read as the reverse complement.
GGGCGTGGTGGTGTGCGCCTATAATCCCAGCTACCTGAAAGCTGAGGCTGGGGAGTGCTTGAGTCTGTGGTACCCCGGGCAACAAGAGCCTGTGATTCCACAGGCAAAAATAGCGAGACCTAGTCTTAAAAAAAAAAACCCCACATTACTTCTTTTCAGGAGAGATTCTCAAGCATTTACTAGAGGAAAGAATGGTATAGTAGTTTGTAACCCAGGAAGTGCATACAACTGTTATGCCAGTTGGAATCTGTATCTGGAATATTCAATGCAGAGATAAACTCTCAGAGAGCTATTTGAATATTAATGAAATCAACGCAAGCCTCATACTCAACAGAATTTTGTAGTTTAAAAAAAAATCAGGCAGTGGTAAAAGTTTTTGAAAGCAAGAAAAATTAGCTAAAATTGCTAAATCTATAAAGTTATTCAATATAGTTGGAATAAAATATTTTAAAGGTCTCTCCCAAGCAGAAACTTTAACACAATGTATATTAATTTAACTTTGAAAGATACAAATTGAAAAATATATCCTAAGAACGATTTTTATGCATCAGAATATGGCAAGTTTATTGAAGAGAGGAAAACAAGGAAAGACAAGCACCTGCATAGTCACAGGCAGGCGGTCTTCCAGAACAAGCCCTATATCTAAGATTAAGTATAAGAAAGAGCAATTATACAGAAGATAAAATGGAGATATAAGGACATCAATCGAAAGGAAGAGTTCTGAGCAGATGATATAGTCTGGAAATCATCAACAGACAGATAGCTGATAGTTAAAATTCTAATAGCTGATGATATTATGGAGAAGATAGTGATAAAGGCAAAGTCTATTTCATTTACTGATTGCAAAGATATTAATTTCACCACCTTTTTGTGACTCTGAAGATCTTGAGACTTAAAGTGAAATACAGCTCCAATGAGATCCATATTTGTTATCACCTACTGCTTACTAGATAACTATAGCTAGACTCTTCAACACTATAAACCTGTACTCACTATCTTTCCATCCACTAGAACGTGCTCCCTTTGACTAAAAGTACCTACACCCCCCACGAGCTCCCAATTCAGAAACATGGGAGTTATCCTAAATTTCTCCTATTCCTCATTGGACGTACTGCTATTTGTTTCCCCTAAGCTCTTGTATATCTTGAGCATTACCTCTGCTAAAAAATTTTTTTCAATGATTCCCCACCACCTATATCCCTTACAGGATTACAAAATGCTAAATATAAAATACAAATATGTTCATGATCTGGCCTTAAGTACCTTGCCAGTGCTGTGACATACTTCTTAACCTTTGCAATTTCTGTCCCTATAACACTTAATTCAAAGGAACTATGTTAAGTATTTTGCATATGTCATTTAAAACTCGTAACAAGGCTGGGCACGGTAGCTCGTGCCTGTAAGCTTCACCCTGAAGCGGCAGGGGCTAGGGATCGCGGTTCGAGTCCCGCCTGGGGCCCGCAGTGAGACCTAGTTCCAAAAAAAAAAAAAATAGCTGGGCATGGAGGCACGTGCCTGTAATCCCAGCTACCTGGGAAGCTGAGGCTGGGGATTGCTTGAGTCTGTGATACCCCAAGCAACGAGAGCCTGCGATCCCACGGGCAAAAAATAGCAAGACCTACTCTTTAAAAAAAAAAAAAAAAAAACTCGTAACAATGCCATTAAAGTATTATTTATTTATTTATTTTGAGACTAGGTCTCGCTATTTTTGCCCATGGAACCACAGGCTCTCGTTGCCCAGAGTACCATGGACTCAAGCAATCCCAGCCTCAGCTTCCCAAGTAGCTGGGATTACAGGCGCGCACCACCACGCCCAGCTGTTTTTTTTTGGAACTAGGTCTCGCTACGTGCCCCAGGCAGGACGAGAACCGCGATCCCTAGCCCCAGCCGCTGAAGCTTGCAGGCACGAGCCACCTTGCCGGCTAAAGTATAATTTTAAAGGATTAGCAGATTCGCTGTAGGGGATGATGCTGCATACCAATCTTTGAATTATCTTAGTTCCAAAACTCTGCCCATTCCCTATTTTGAATCACTACTTAAACCATAACTAGGATTTCATCATCTACAGCTGATACTAATGCTCATGTTAAGCTTTAAAAATAACAATAGTAAAGACACTGATTTCAATTGATGAAGGAAAGTATTTCCTAACACCATCTCTCCTGAGATCAGGTATTCACAATAATACCATCCGATCTGCCATCACTAGTTACTGTTCCTCAAAATATTAGCAATGCTTACACAACAGAATACTTTTGAGACAAAATATTACCTGGCAATAAGCATAGTTTCCAAGAGCTTTATGAGCTTCATCAATAACTAGACATTTTATTTCCGAGGCAGGACATGCTCCTCTAGAAAGATCATTTACCATGACTTGAGGTGTAAGGAAAAGAACTCTCTTACTGCTCCATATTTCCTTCCTGGTGAGAGCTTGAGTAGCTCCTGTAAACAAAAAATGACATTCTACATTTTAAATATCAGACTGTTACCTTTAACTAAACAAACGCCTGTTTCACAATCCATCCTTGCCTTGGTAATCTGCTTTAAAGAAAATAATTTGACAAATCATCAAAATGTTACATTTTAAAACTTTGCTGTGGTACAAATGCTCAAGCATCTCTGACTAAAGACAACTGGATTGCCTCTAAAGAATTCCTACAAAATTAGTGATATTGAAAGAGAAACAAATTCTTTTTCTGAGAAATTTTTCCAGGGAAGAAAGCGAGGAACTCTCATACCCTACTTAATCCCTGCTTAAACCCTAACTAGGTTTCATCATCTACATCTGACACTAATGATCAAGTTAAGCTTTACAAACAACAATAATAACAATAAAAGATACTTATCTGAATGGATGAAGGAAAGTATTTAAAACAAAATACTTTTGAAACAAAATGCTACCTGGCAATAAGCATAGTTTCCAAGAGCTTTATGAGCTTCATCAATAACTAGACACTTTATTTCCCAGGCAGGACATGCTCCCCTAGAAAGATCATTTACCAGAACTTGAGGTGTACGGAAAAGAACTCTATTCACTTATCAATGGTGTACACACACATAATCGTTTCAAAATGCCCTGACAAATTATGGAGATTGTCTTAAGATTAAATAAAAACAACCCCATTCTTTAGGGTTAGACTTGCGAAAAGCAGACGATGCTTTAAGGAAGAGACTAAGCATACAGAAACCTGGGGACTATTGCACAAGGATCAGACACGCCTTTAGCTCAATTTCTACCTCAACACGCTTTCTTCAGGATTAGCCCATTCTTTCCAAAATACCTGTCATTTCGGCCATGTGGGACTGCGGGATGCCCATGACTCTGTAGCAAGCCTCGATCTGCTGTGCCACCAAAGGTTTCGTTGGTGCCATGAAGACCACCTTGCCGGAAGGGAACCAGCGGTAGAAATTGTACATGACCACGGCGGCAATAAAGGTTTTTCCCAGCCCGGTGGGCAGACACACCAGCGTGTTGCAGAACAGAGCGGTCCGGACGATGTGCAGCTGGTATTCCCGCACTGGGCAATTAGTGGGGTAAATCCACAGAGCGCCCGCTGAAGTGCAAAACCCACCATTCTCGAGATTTAGCTGCCGCTCTGCCTCGTACACGGCGACTAATAACACATCGTCGTCAGAGTCCGGCTGACCTTCCGCAGCTTCGGGAGCTGCAGAAAAACGCTGCTCGGAGACGCCATGGTGAGGCCTCTCAGTTCCGGAGCTGCAACCCGGAGCCCCAGCGGATCGGGAAATGCTTGAACCCCATGTCTGGAAAAGCGTTCTTTGCCGTCCGCTCATTAGGACAACAAGCACCAAAGGCTTCTCTCCGACACCAGGCGCTGCAGCAGCTCAATCGCCACCGTTCTGGGCCCCATCGGGTACTTTTGCACAAAATAGCGGAACCAAAGGGCGGGACTGCACCCTGTTCTCCCAGCCGAAAATGCCGCCACGGCGTTAGTGCTAGGCACATGATTGGTTGGCCTCCCGGAAACTGGAGACGCATGCGCATTGTTGTGGAGTCGCTCAAAATTTAGTCCCCCTTTCAGTTTTTTATAAACTCTAAGCCTGAGTTCCGTTAGCAGTGACTAGGTTCCGGGGCGTCAAAATGGTAACATTGACTTTGAGATCCCAGGGACAATGAATAACCATGTTTCTGTGAACTGATGTCACCAAGCGTCTAACGTGCCTCATTCCTTTTGAATTATATTTTAAAATTAGAAAATGTAGTCAAAAGCCAGTGTCTAGATAGAATTATACAGCTGTCCAAACTGTTACTTCTCTATCCTGGCTGAGAAAATAAAATGTCAGGTCTCTTTTTTGCAAGAATTGAAGTGGTAATCCATTACTTTACTATTTTTACTGCTAAAAGGAAAAGGAATGGTTGGTCCTGTTATTCGTTGGAAAATTTCAAAGGAAAAAAAAAAAAGGCTTTCTGATCTGATGCGCCACCATTGTATCTTCATAAATTATATGAAGCCGTAAGTAGAGATGTAGAATTTATTTACTCTTATCCATAGCTTTTACCTCAGACTTGGATATGACTCCCGTTCACTCTAAACTGGCAACATTGAGTAAGCTCTGTAAATTTGTTTCCCCGTGTTTTATTAAGAAAAAATACATAGGCCTCATGAGGTTGATTTGAGCATTAGTAATGTCACCCTCATCGCCACTGGCAAGTGGCACCAAGCGTGTGTCTTCTTTATATTACTTTATATGATTATGTCTTTTTAGGCAATATATAGATGTATGGGGGCAGTTTATATTTTATCTTTATATGATTATGTTTTTTTAGGCAATATATAGATGTACGGGGGCAGTTCACATTTTATTTTTATTTGCGCGCTCTAAAGAGATGGTGGGATACAGGTTGAGGTGATGGCTATAGAATGAGGCAGGTCAACCAGTTCCTTCCGACTTGAGACAATTTTAGGCTACAAGGAGATAAAATCAGAACTAGATATCCGAATGCTTTGTATTCTTTACGCTTGATAGACTTAGCCGCCCTGCGATAATAAGCAAACGGGGGCATACCACCAACAGAGTTCACATCACAGGATCGCGACAACAAGCTGAGTCGCCGCCACTGGGCCTCAAGGGGGTTATTTTCACCCGGCTGAACAAAGCCCTCGGAGCACAGCACTGACGTCACTGCAGGATCCGTCCCGGTCCAACAGTGCCGCGCGTGTCCCCGCCCCCAGCCCCTGCGGATCAGCCACGCCCCGGGGCGGGGCGATGTCCAGCCCCGGCGGGCTGGCTCAGTGAAGCAGAGGCAGCGGGGGAAGATGGCGGCAGCCGTTCCGCAGCGGGCCTGGACCGTGGAGCAGCTGCGCAGCGAGCAGCTCCCCAAGAAGGACATTATCAAGTTTCTGCAGGACCACGGTTCAGATTCGGTACTAGAGGCAGCGGGGCGGCCGGGCTGGTGCGGCAGAGGGATGCCTCACCCCCCCTGGAGTTGACTGTACATTCCGTATTCCTCCGTGCCCCCGCCCTCGTCCTCCTGCGGCCCGTGGCCGGGAAGGCCCGCGCGGTCCCGCGTGCGCTGGGCAGCCTGGCTCCCGCCCCCCCCGCCGGCCCTACAAGAGCTGGGGGAGTAGCTTTATCTCTGGGGGTGCGCTTGCAGCTATCTCAGAATAAGAACCTTGCCGAGATCCTTACGTGAGGGTGGAGGCCTTGGAGGGAAAAAAAAGAGGAGATTGGGTGTCGATCCGGGAGTCTAGGACTAGGGGCTTGGATGAAATCCCTTTAGGGTGTGCGGCCTGTTGGGGAAATGAGAAGGGATCCGAGATATTTGTGAGATTGTGTGTGCGTTTTGCTTTTCTCTTCACTAAGTGCTGAACGCTAGTGCGTGTGACTTTTAAATCCATAGGTCTAGGTCGCATTTTAAAATATCTACCCTTTAAATAAATGGCCTTTTCACCTTTAGATTTTGGTATTTACCTTTCTAATACGGTGGTCTTTTGTATTTATAAACAAAGTAAGAAATCTATTTGACATTTTTTTATACTGTATATCCTGCCTTTTTCAGCATAGACTCCATCTTAACTTCCCATTTAGTCACGGTATTTTTGTCTGACTTTTTCTTCAGAAATTTAAATCAGTCATGCCTCTTAAATTGCTGGACAGTTGTACAATTTGCTGTACTTGTGGCATGTAAATGGAAGCAGCAATCTGTATGTGGTTTTTCTGCAATTTTTTATTTAAGATCTAAATTTGCATTTAGAAAAACCGTTTTTTAGTACCTATAGCAAGAAAGAGATCATGTCTCAAGGATACTGTTTTATACAATATGAGTGAAATTATTTTCCACTAAGCCAATTCGTGTTTCAGCTGTGTAGTCGTTAATACTAAATGATGTCCAATGCTGTACTTCATCAAATTCTTATAAAACAAATTGCCCCAAAAGGGACTCTAGTGTACAGTTGGTTCATGTGATACAGTTTCAGAAAACTTGGACTATCAAAAAAAATTTTTTTTTTTTTTTTTTTTTTTAGATTAGGTCTCAATATTTTTGCCCGTGAAACCGCAGGCTCACGTTGCCCGGGGTACCACGGACTCAAGCAATCCCCAGCCTCAGCTTCCCAGGTAGCTGGGATTACAAGCGCGTCCCACCACACCCAGCTATATTTTTTTGGAATTAGGTCTCCCTCCGTACCGTTGGCGGGACTTGAACCGTGGTCCCTAGCCCCAGCCGCTTCATAGGCTGAAGCTTACAGGGCATGTGCCACCGTGCGCAGCTATTAAAAATATTCTTATATTAATCTTTTCAGTGCATTATTTTCCAGTGTTCATTCACATATTTAAACCTTTATTTAAAATACAATCATCTAAATATCAAAAGATGTTTATATTTTGGATATTTTTGTGAAACCTTGCTAAGGAAACTACAAGTATGCCAAAGCAACTGATTCATCCTATTTAGTCCATTCAAATGTTACCAATTTTCTGTGAGGAGTGAAAAAATGAAATAGTGATAGTGTTTAGAAAAACTGCTTTAATCCAAAAGACTGGAAGATGCCAGAGAACAACTTTGAGAAAGTTACAAAATAAGGAATCAAGCAAGGATCACAGACAGAAAAGAAACATAGTAAGGGAGATAAGTAATTAAATCCATACATTATAAAATTTTGATATGAAGTTACATAATTTTGATGTTTTGTTATTTCAGTAGTGGCATTTTGATATCCATCTGCCAACTTAATCATCTTGGAATTCTGTTATTCTGAGGTATTAAATACATTATTACTTATAATAGGCATATAGAGTCCTTAATGTGTGACAGGCTTCATGCAAATAAAGTGTTGGGTTTATCCCTACAACTATCATCTGACATAGATTAATCTTGCACTATGATAGGGAAACCATTTCTTTGGAAAAGCTTATACCCTTGTCTAACACCAGAAAATTAGGATTTTAACCCAGGTGGTCTTGACTTCCCAGCCTTGACACAGAAGCACTATATATCCAGCATTGTGTAACAGTGCTTCCCATTCTGCTGAGACTAGATTACAAATATCAAGATAGCTATGATCAGCATGACTGTAGGCTTCAGGGTCAGTGCCAGGTAGCATCCTGCCAGGAGTTGCTTCAAAGTATTATCAAAGTATTCTTGCAATATATAAATGTTTTCTGTATGTTCCATATTGGGAAAAAAGCTAGTATGCATCAGTGTAACCTCTGCTTAGTACAGTACCAGTCTTGTAGATAAATCTTTTAAATACCCAGTGTGGTTTTGGATCTTCCATAAATCTATTTTGTTATGACAGTAAAAATGATTATTTCTTTTTTTAGTATTAATAGTACTATTGAAAACAATAGTTAATATTAAAAGTCCATTTTCTAAGTTTACACCCTTATAACATGAAGGAAATTACTTTGACTAGCCAGCTTTTTTCTTTTTTAGTTTCTTGCAGAACACAAGTTATTAGGAAACATTAAAAATGTGGCCAAGACAGCTAACAAGGACCATTTGGTTACAGCCTATAACCATCTTTTTGAAAGTAAGGTGAGTATTGTTACACTTTGTTATCAGAGTTATTTTACATATTCCCAAAAAGAAGTTCCTCTCAAAGGAACCAAAATTTTTTAAATAATTCTTAAAAGCATACATTAAATTGACAAATTCTTAAGGGTACTTAAAACTTACCAATCTAAAATGTTATATTTCATAGGCTTAGCCTATGAAAAAAACAAATTTGAAGAAATTTACTAATTTGTATTCACTGTGAAGTGACCCTCTTTCACAGAAAATAATTTTTTTCAAGGAGTTGTATGAGTAGTATTCATTTCTCTGTATCTGCAATGGTCTTTCTAAATATAGGGTTGTTTTTTTTTTTTTTTTTTTTTTTTTTTTTTTTTTTTTTTTTTTTTTTTTTTTT
>PVHY01015785.1:0-24164 GCA_004024945.1 Uropsilus gracilis | reverse complement strand
ATTGCTTTTATTCATGGTGTGATGCTCATTTGATAGGCTGATATCTAGACATACCTACTAGCTATTTAGTCTATCCTGAATGTAATAAACATTCAAACATTTTCCTTACAGCGTTTCAAGGGTACTGAAAGTGTAAGTAAAGTGTCTGAGCAGGTGAAAAATGTAAAGCTTAATGAAGATAAACCCAAAGAAACCAAATCTGAAGAGACTCTGGATGAGGTTAGTATATAATATTTTCTTATTTTATTTCTGTTGTGAATTTGAGAGAAGTATTATGATGCTGATTTCACATAGTAGGGAGAAGTTGAGTATGGCCTCTCTCAACTGAGCCAAACATTGACTTGAGGTGTGTTATCTCTCAAAGGTACTAAGTTGGGGGGGGGAACACTAAAAGTAAATACTTTACAACTTTACAGTTAGTAAGCTTTTCCCATGTACTATCTCTAGCTTTGTATTTTATATTGCACTTATACCTCATCAAACTTGAGCTTTCAAAGCTATTTTTAAGTCCTGATTCTATGGCCAAGTTGGACTGTGTGGAGGAAACTTCATTTTGATTATTTTTAGCTTTTTCTAATGTACATGGTGTCCTTGGCAATAGAAATAGTGCAGGCCTGACTGCAGGGTATGGGTTCATCTGTCTCATCTTTCCTGCCCCATGTTTTATATTTTGGCACAAAATTTGAACATCGAGATAAAACATTTCCGCAAATGAACAGCCTATTAGAGCTAAAGGTAACTACTGTGAACTGTGTTATCATCCTAACACTTCTGATGTCTTTCCACCTAAACTCACTCTTCATTAGAAATCTTTACTGTTAGTGATAATGAATCAATACTATTAGGTCTTCAGTCCTTGCAAAGAGTTGTGCTTATAGATGAAAGTGTAATATTTGGTATTTGGACAGTGTACGTTTTGTTACAGGTATTTATGTGACAAAATATCTGTAGTTTATTTGAATGATCTATTCATTGAAAAAAACACAAAATGCACTAATTTTGACATCTGTCACAACGGATATTATTTGATAAATTTTCTGTATAGTGAACCAATACTGAGTGGCTACTAAGGTAATTAGAGCTGTAAGTACAAAAGGGTTTCAAGAGCAATCGGCAACATAGTGTATTTTCCAGAGCATTAAAACAAGGGAGAAAGAGCCAGCAGATAATATGTGATTAAGAAGTTAAGAAACAACAAATAAAAGTTTAAGATTGTAAGATCTGGAGACAATCTAGACAGATCTTGTAAAGTTCCTGAATTATATCATTTTTTTAAGACCCTCTTTCCATTTTGTTTCATTTAACTGGCTAGCCTGAGTACCAATTATGTGTCTCTGCTGTCTTCTTAGCACCCTGGACTCAGTAACCTCTTGGGCAGTGTTTTGATGTTTATTGTCTATTTCTCTGATCATACTTCAGGACTGGAAAGCAAGGATTATGAAAAAAATAATCATAAAGCTTTATTGAGCATAGTACAAATTCATGTTTACTATAAGCAAAGCATGTTTTATAGTTTGACTGCTACTTAGCAACTTTTCTACTCTCCCTCGCTGGATTCCCCACAGTGCCCACAAAAATACCTTACAAATTCTGTACTCCCTTATTCCTTCCTTTTTACCTACTCTTGTGTTATTTTACCAAAATGTTAAATATTAAAAATAGTTAAAACCATTTTTCTTCAAGGACCTTTGTTGTTTTGTTTTTGTTTTTTTACATTTTGCGAGTATAGTTTCCTTTCTGTAGAAACAAAGACAGGACTTGTAGGTTAAATGTTTGCCTCAAAGGTGTAAACTGTACTGGGGCAAAAAATGGAATGCTTTGGAAATTTATATGTCATCCTTGTGCAGGGGCCATGATAATCTTCTCTGTATTGTTCCAATTTTAGTATCTGTGCTGCCGAAGCGAGCACTTCAAGGACCTTTGACTCTCGCATTTTCCTTTTCATATCTCTCTAATGTTCTGAAATATCTTTTCTTTTTTAAATCTTCATCCCTTCTATTTTTTAACTCCTTCCTTCCCTCTGTCATCCATGTAGTAAACGCTCTCTAAAGTAGTATTTTGCAGGTTACACCCTGCTCAAAAATCTTCAGTAACCCAGCATTATCTAGAGCCAAACATTCATATATACTAGTCAGCAGCCATATATGACAGTTCAGCACTTTGTGGCTACTCAAAATATGTACAAAATATGAACTCAATTTCACACTTTGTGTGATTTTTTTTTACAGAGTATGAAATATTTTTATATCACATATTGAAATAGTTTTGAATTTATCAGTTTAATGTGACTAGACTGCCTAAAATTGCACTTTTGATTCTCATTGCATTTCTATTAGACAGCAATATGGGCATTCAGAGTCTTCCAAAATATGGCCCCTGACCATTTCCATTATTTATTAATTCTATAGAAATACTGTTCTCCAGCTACAATTGTCTGCTCATTGTCTATTAAACAATATTCTATCACATTTTCATACTTTTTAATGTTTCCTGTTAATTCTTGTTAGCTTTATGCTCCCTTTAAAACCCAGGTCATAGATTCACTGATTTCTCTGAAATATTATTAACTCAGAGTTTATTGTATACTTAACTACATAATTTACTGTGGCATATGGAAATAGAAACAAAAACTTGACATTCATCCTTTATAATTCCTTCATATTTAATCACAGAATTCTGCTGGTTTTGCCTAAGTAGATCTGAAAGCCTTTTGTCATCCTCTGTTCACACCCAATTATAGTAACTCTTCTTACTAAGTGATTCATATGATCTTTTGAGTCTCCATCCACTTTTCACATTGGGTCACAATGATCTGTTTAAAACATAAAACTCTTAACTGGCTGCCCACTGACCTAAAGATAAAAGCTGAAATTTTTAACATAGGCTATGTTTTCCCAACCTCATCTCATACCATCTCTCCTTGATTCTTCCTTTGCGGATTATGCTATTTTCATGCTCTTCTTACCTATTCTGTGTTCAAAACCTTCTCTTGGCCTTCTGGATACAATTTAAACATTATTTAAGAGAAACCTCTCCTAGCCTATAGTTCATTCTGGGTTAGGGAACTGTGTCACTCCCAGCTAAACACCTTCTGCATAGTCCTATATTACATGGAATTACACGTTTGTATTCTCCACTAGAGGGAGAGTCAGAACTGTGTGTGCCAGTTCACCTGTGTATCTCCATTTTCTAACACACAAAACATGCTCAAATATTTAAAAGGAATAATTGTCTTATTTTTTGAAATGATATTATCTATATTACAATTATAAGGATTATTCTCACATAAAGTTCCTTCATCGCTGATGAAAGAAATACGTATTTCATACTCAGTCTTAGGAATGTAGTTCTTTTTATCACTTTAAACTAAAAAATTGCTGCAAAGCCAGGAAATTACTTAAAAATGAAGTCCATTCAAGCATAACTCTAAGATAGCCAGCATTACAACTGATAGACCTCACTTAAACCAGGCCTTTGAAATGCAACCCAAAATCAGATCAAATAGCTAAAGTGAAATTTCTCAGTGTGTCCACATAGGTCCTAAGAAGTTCCAGATTGTTTTCCGATATCAACTAGAGCTGGACTTGAAAAGTATTTGAAAGACACACTGAATTTTAGCTAGTACACACTGAAAGTACACACTGAATTTTAGCTCTGAGAAGTCATGCAGAATAGAGGCACATTTGACTTTAAGCTAGTATTTCCCAGACTTACATTAGACCCCCTTTTCATCTAACAGTGTTAACACTGCCAAGAAATGAGTAGTCTATAAATATTCATAGTGAAACACTGGTAGCCATCAGTGGGCACACTGGTATCTTCACCACTAAGACTGAACCACACCAAGCAATTTAAGGTATCTAAATTATTGAGTTCTAATATAAATTAATACCCAAGTAAAACAACAGCATATTAAGATTTCAAATACTGTTATAAACTAATATATTATTACTCAAATGGTTACATGTAATTTCTTTAACAGTCTTGGTATTCTGATATTCACATGTAATAAATAAGCATGTCATTTTATGACTTTAATTCCCCCCCACACAACCCCATGCCACAACTTTAAATTTTTAATTAAAATTATTTTTTATTTTTTATTTTTGTATCTATTTTTTATTTTTGTTTTTAGGTCTTTTTTAATTTTTATTAACTTTCAAAAGCAATTTTTGATATAAACATGCTGTTTTGAAAATAGAATATAAAAGGATAGAGAATACTATTTCTATCACCCAGAAATGAATTATTTTGATATTTCAGAAAGTTTGAGTATTGTAATACATATATTTGAGATTCTGTTGTAATTAGATCATTGAATGTTCACTTAATGTCATAATTTTCCACATTATTAAAACACTATTATATTACCATAAGTACATGGTCATTTTACCATAATGGATATAGAGTTCTTCCCTAAGTTTTATATTACTTAAGCATACATTTGTCTAAGTAGAATTATTCTTTATCACATTTTTAACATCTTTAAATAGTATTCTAAAAAGGGAACACCCATTTATTTAGTTATCAGTAGAAAAGGCTGACCATCATTATCAGAATATCTCACTAAAACAAGTTTGAAACATGTCAGAAGTTAGTACTTTCCTTTCTAGTAAATACTGTACTTAAGCTGTGATACAGGGAAGCAGCCTTTTTTTTAAAAATTACCACCACCACACCAACCCCTCCCAAAAAAATAGATTCTGAATTGGTTAGGGCTATGTACCCTATCCATGTTTTATAAAAGATGGGGGAAAGAATCCTATGTTACTATGGTTATGATCTGATACAAATACTCTTGCTCAGCCACTTTGACACTTAGGACAGACCTTATTACCTAAGCACTTTATCCATGTTTCCTTACCTGCAAATAGGGGAACAGTCTCCACTCCATAAAGTTGGGACAATTAATTCCTATAAAGCATTTGAAATAAATGCCTAATACAGGCACTTGAGTGACAGTAGATGTTAACTGTTTTCACTATTAATAGTTGTTTTTTTTTAATATTAATACAGTTAACTGTCAGTGTTAAGATGTTTTAGTATAGTGGAAAGAACAGAAGCTTTGGAATCAGAGGAACCCAAGTCCCTATTTTTCCCTGTTATTCACTAGCTCTGTTGCATAAATTATTTGAACCTTGGTCTTACCATCTGCAAAAATGCAAGTAGGCAATACCTTCTTTAGAGAAATTGTTAGAATTAAGTATGATAGTATGTGTTGTGATTCTCAAATAATAGGTGTTTGATATCTCATTTCCACTCCTACTATATGTCCTATCAGGTAAAATTTTATATGTTGACTAAAGAATTGCTTTTCTCAGATATGTTTCGATTTTATTAACCTTTAGCTTTTTTTCAGATAAATCAGGCACATTCAGGATGGTATGGCCGTAGACAACCTTTAGCTTTTTTTCAAGACTTGCAAAATCTATTTTGTTTTAGGAAAATTACCTATTATAGTAATTTCATAATTTGTGTGAACTTTAAGTTCAGGAACAGATACAGCAGTACTATAGTCATTCTAACTGGCTATAATAAAAAAATCTTAGTGATATAAATCATTGATATCAGAACACCTCAAACCTTTAAAGAACTTATCACAATAATGCCATTTTGACATTATAGAAATTGAATAATAAAGCTGTGAATTTGGAGTAATTGGTTTATTTTCTAGTTTATTGAAACCAATAAACTTCAATAGATCATGGTTTCCAAAGAAGGTGGTAGGTATAACTAAAGGCAAAATATTTGTTACCAAATTTGTATAACTCTGTGACCAGAATTAAGTCACAATTGGCTTGGTAAGTATTGTCATCTTTCTAAAAGACATGAATTAATAACTACCTATATGTGTTTTGTTTAAGGGTCCACCAAAATACACAAAATCCATTCTTAAAAAAGGAGATAAAACCAATTTTCCCAAAAAGGGAGATGTTGTTCATTGCTGGTATACAGGAACTCTACAGGATGGCACTATTTTTGATACTAATATTCAAACCAGTAAGTTTAAATGTAATCTTCTAATTGCGGCTTTAAATCATTGCAGAATATGAGTGGTTGACAGCACATCTTTCTTGGCTATAACTTTTTCCCAGAAGTTGTTGGCACCTTTTGGAAAGAGGTCTTCAGTTCACTATTTATTGGGTGGGCAAATAAATATCTCTTGGTCATTAGAAAGCAAAAAGTAAAACTTATGTCTAAACTTGTTTAGTTAATGCCTCAAAATTAATATGAAAGGCAGAACAGGGCACTGTTTTCTTGGTGTAAATATAGGTCTTATTCCTCTCTTATTTATATCATAATTGTTGTAATATCCAGAGTTTCCCTGAAAAATTACCCTGCTTTCTGAATTTGTATATTTTTTCCAATGCATAATACGGTAATTGTGAAATCAATTTGAAGACTTAAATCACTGTTTACCCATTTCAACTTTATTTTGTTAATAATTATAAGGAAAATCTGTTTTACAGGTTCAAAGAAGAAGAAAAATGCCAAGCCTCTAAGTTTTAAAGTTGGAATAGGCAAAGTTATCAGAGGAGTAAGTATAGAATGACAATGAATCAACAGATACTCTGGCACATGCTGCTTATGGAATGGTGCCATAATTAGGATTAGGGATGTTAGGAAAGAAACAGTCTTTAGTGTCTGTTCCAAGTGAGGTGCTATCCTTGCTTCCTGATCTGGTACAAATTCTGATTCTGGTTCCCCATTTAAGAAATGACATCATAGACTACTTCAAAGTCAGATAAATACGCATAATTCAAGCATATAAAAATATAGGGATATACTAACAGGGACTCAAATATCTTCCTTCCTTGACTTTTGCAGTTTTTCCTGTAAAAGTAATTATTTTTTTACAATGTTGGACTTTCTAATTTATCTTTCAAATTCCTGTAAAATGTACGGGGCGTTGGTGGTTCAGTGGTAGAATTCTCGCCTCCCAAATTCCTGTAAGATGTTACATAGCTGTTGTACCATTTATGTCATCAAAAAAGGTAAAATATTTGTTTCACTGATGTTTCACTGTTTTGATAGAAGCAAAAGTGTGTTCTGTAGCTTTCTCAACTTAGGTAGTCTAGATTCAAATCACCAGAAAATCTTTGAAACAAGCATAGTTTAACCCACCATTACTTAGAAGAGAGCAGAAGGGCAAGATTATCAGCTTTAACTCAGTCAGATTTTCACGCTTTCTACTGTGGGTAACTATTATGTAGAACTCTTATATCAGAGTCCAAAGTGGAATGTAAAACATTTCAAACTACGCTTAGGGGACAAAACCTTAATGCGTGACAAAGCCAAGTATGTTAGCTATGTATCAAGTTCAGCTATTTTTCTATATCCAGAACTAATTTGCTTACTAGGTAAATTTCTTCTAGTCAAGGATACATCCTTGGCTTGCATGATGCTTACAGACATTTTGGGTAACTGGCTTTAAGAGCTAAATCTTGACAAAATAGAGGAGTATTCAGAAGTCTACCATGTCTGTGTAGTTTACCTTCCCTATGATCTTAATGCTCCAACATGTATCTAATTTATGTGCCATAAGTATTCCACTATTAGAATTTGGTTTCCAAAAGGAAAGGGTAGTTTTGGAGTAAGTAATTGCCTATCGCTATAAACTATAAATTCAGAAATTTGTCTTCTAATGTAAAAGTGTAGCAAATTTTTTATAATGGTAATAACCACTAATGGTTTCTATATTGTATATTATAGTTTACAAAAGTATTTTCACATTATATAATTTGAGGGAATTGTTACACAAAAAGTTTTAGTATATTTTTTTTTTTTTTAACTTGGAAGGAGGACAGACTTAGGGACTCAGCTAAGGATAATACTTCAGGACATAGTGAAATCCAGTAATAATGCTTTTTTACATATAATCCCACCTGTCCTTTAGAGTTTTGCCTATTTCTTAGTAAAGTATCATTAATTTTGATTTTATATTCCTATCCTTTAGTGGGATGAAGCACTCTTGACTATGAGTAAAGGAGAAAAGGCACGACTGGAAATTGAACCAGAATGGGCTTATGGGAAGAAAGGACAACCTGATGCCAAGTATCCTTTTTTTCTTCCATAGTTAAAAACGAAGAAAAATCACTGGAAGATATGAAAAATATTGTCTAGGTTAACCTGCAAATCATTAAATTCTGTCCTGACCAGTCTTTCTAATATTTAGATGTTTTTGTGTCAGTTCCTCCTACACAGACATCTTCTGTTAGCCCAGAGTATTTAGATGAGCTGGAATCTTTCAAATGCTTACTATTTTAAGGCCTAATTATATTATTTTATATTTTAAACTTAATATTTGAAGTGTACTATCAAGAGTTAATATGACCAAATATAAACAATTTTAGCAAATTACAAATTACAGGGAACAGATTTAGCTGGTGATAATTTTGTGCTACATTATAACTTCCAGCGAGACCTAGTCTCAAAAAAAAAAAAAAAACAGAAAAAAACCCTGAGCATCTTACAATTCATAAATATGTACTACCTCATAAAATTTTATGTACTATCTCATAGGCCCAGCTAAATAACTGAGAGTATACTGAGTTAGCAGTCTTCATGAAATGACTAATTTGGGAGCACTTATGAGGCATCCAGGTAAGGAAGAGATTGTATTTCAAGCTTAATTCATCTAGTTAGCCTATCCTGATAAGTCATGATCTCTAGTCACTGATACATTTTAGAACCTCTAGATAGACCATATGTACAAGCCTCTGAGTAAAACGAACTCCCTGTCTATTTGGTGTTTATTACCAATATTCACTCTTGTGTACTTTAATTTTAGGTTAAGGTCACTGGGAATAAAGGGAGAAGCAATTTTTTGTCAAATATATACCTTGACTTCTTAAAACAGAATTCCACCAAATGCAAAACTCATCTTTGAAGTGGAATTAGTGGATATTGATTGAAATGATGTACTTGAGATCTAAAGTCATCAGCAACAATAAAACATGGCCTTGAAGAAATGTATATCACTAATTACACAGCTGGTTACTATTTTAAAGAGTCAACTAAAATATTCAAGAAGTTAGAACTTGTTTACGTGATCCCAAACTTTTAAGAATTGTAATCCCTTTATATGTCCCTTAAGTCTAAAGTGTTTTAGTACAGCTGTGCAAAATATTAAGAATGATTTCTCCTCTTAACTTCACGTAAACTAAAAAGGCTCTAATAAAAACTTATCTAATGTGTTCATTTGTTTGGAGTTAATATTAACATTCTAATTACAAAAACTGACTATAACTTAAATCAGAAAAAGAAGTAACAGACTCAGTAAAACTATATATACATATATATACACACACATACATATATATGTGACACTTTTAAAGTGTGTGTGTGTTCCTGTGTACTAGGTGAACAAAGCAGAGAAGATGCAAAAAGCTTTTAAAACTAGGAAATTTGGCAAGATAATGTCTGAATTCAAGAAAAATACACTTCCAAATCAATGAATTTATAGTGGATATGAAGTTAGTACTATCTTATGACCCCACCCCCAAATAAATTCATAACAATTAGTGGATGAATCTTCAGTTTTATTACAAAAATGAAGGTGATCTGGTTTGATCAACATAAATGCTTACAAGTTTTACATGAATATTCTAAATACAAAGTATCCAGAAACATACTTTTAATATGATTATCAGTTTTTAAAGGGATGCAAACATTTCATTTTTTCTCACTTATAGTCTATCCCAGGACAGTATATTAATAGTTATCTTTTCTCAGACCCCAATTCACATGGCTAGCTCAAACACGCAAACAAAATCTTGTTTCAGCAGTTTAAAAATGTGTTTTTTTTTTTTACAGAGGAGGTAAATCCTTGATAACCAGCCCTTATGTTTTCAGAATCTTGTACTACACTGACATGATTTGCAGTCAGGTTTTTTTTCCTACCCTTAAGGCTACAAAACTTGCAAATGCACTGCAAAAGAATTCTAGACCACTTAATGAAAAAAATCAAAAAAATAGTTCTTCAATAAAAAGTAAATTTTACAAATGGTAGGAAACAGTATCTGGAAAGCTACTAAGTGACATTTTCCCTCATTACTAATAAGTCATATTACGCAGAAACAGGGAAGACAAGTTATCAAATACAACTAGCTTATACCATGTTTACATCCCTCATTTAAAGAAAATAATTTCATACTTTTCACACATCCATCTGATAATTACATTTTTTTTCATCAGGTTGGAGGGGGAGGATAATACTGTCCATAATTCCAAGGATTCTGATAATTGTACTGAAAAAGAAAAAAAGGCAAACCTGTTAGCATGTTAGCTAATGTACTATACAACCTGGAACACAAGCTTTTTCTTTACCAAAAAAAAGGGAGGGGGTATGGTAATTTATCCTAAAAATATCTAGGAATAAAAAAGATTCAATGCAAATTATGTGAAACTCACTTGATACCAGGCACTGTAATTGTATGCAGCTTGATTTGCCTGTAAATCACCATCAATCATCTGTGTAGAGGATGAAGTTGTATCTTCTGTGTGTGCTTTCTTTTCCTCTGGTTCTTCTGATCTAAATAAATGATAATGTGGAAATTTTAAATAATCCAAATATGTCCTTTAAGAAATGGCTGAATGCCACCTAGGTACAAGTCAGGTATCTCCACAACATGTCTCTAAGCACTGCTTCCTGATTCAGCAAAAACATACATACCCATTTTCTGCTTTCCTTTTTAAAGAATCCTGTTCTTTTAAGAGTGTTTGATGTTCATCATAAGCATTCAGAAGCCTGAAAGAAAAAAAAAAAATCCACTGAAATATACAAAAATCAAACAAATTGTTTTTAAGTTATTTCCCATAGGGAAACAAAAACATGATAACACCTAATTCATTAACAAACAGACAAATATGCCACCAGCTATCTTTTCTGATTTTTTTTTTTACAGTCCACCATAATGTTTTAAGTTTAACCCTTTTTGATAAACGTTCATAAATTAACAGTCACTCCTAGACATCCTTATTTCTTAGAGCATGAATTTCCATTATATTACTGCTTTAGTCAAAATCCTTGTTCAAAGTAGTTAAATAAATTCTTTTTTTTTTTTCCCCTTAAAATCACTCTTTAAGATGTTGGCAAATACTGACAACTTCATTATATATAACAAAACAATTTATACATAAAATACATGAATACCAAATATTAAATTTCTTGTGGACAACATGAGTATTTAAACTGCCTCCTAAAACTTAGAAATACCTAGAAAATATACAACTTGTTGAGATGTAGCAAAATTTATAGTTCTTTTTAAAAAGTCTCAATATAAACAGTTTTTTTTTTTGTTTTTTGAGACTAGGACTTGCTTTTTTTGCCCATGGAACCGCAGGCTCATGTTGCCCGGAGTACCACAGACTCCTGCAATCCCCAGCCTCAGCTTCCCAGGTAGCTGGGATTACAGGCACGCGCCACCACATCCAGCTATTTTTTGGGACTAGGTCTCGCTACATTGCCCC
This sequence comes from Uropsilus gracilis, assembly GCA_004024945.1. Lineage (NCBI taxonomy): Eukaryota > Metazoa > Chordata > Mammalia > Eulipotyphla > Talpidae > Uropsilus > Uropsilus gracilis. The sequence continues at coordinate 12,692 of PVHY01015785.1, read as the reverse complement.
AAGCAGGACTCGAACTGTGATCCCCGGTTCCTGCCGTGGCTTCTTAGGCTGCTGCTTACAGGCATGCGCCACCATGCCCAGCCTCAAAAGCACTCATTCTAATTTCAACTGACTTAACTTCCAAACATGACACTTGAAGGTAAAGAACAGGATCTCTTAAGACTTCTCATAAGGTTTTGGTCTGTATGAAGGTGCTGGATGGAACAAATGCAGCTCACAGAATAGAAGCTTGGAACACTTGCATGTACAGGATCACACAAAGCAGAGAGTCCAGAAGTATTCTGAAAGGGGGATTTTAAAGGGAAAATGTCTCTTAGAGAATTTTTCTCTTTATTCTCTTTTGAGGAGGTGTCCTTGTCTTCCAGTGCCCGGGCAAGCATGTAGCTATTGCTGTCCTTTGTCAGTACATGTACTTCAGCGAGGCTTTTGGACACAGGCCTGACCAATTGCAGAAATATAGGACCTGACCAAGGACTGATTTAGAGGTGCATATATGATCCAAACCACGTTTAGTGTAGCCTCAGGACTTTTGACTGAGCTACTAGAAAACTGTCTCGCTCAACACTACAATTGGGTAAAATTCATGGAATATGGGATGAGAGCTATGTGTATATTTGTCATTTCTAAGACATGGGAGAGTCTGTGTGCTTAAGCTATGAAAACTAAGACAGTGGCTTTTTGTCCAGTGCAGCCATAGTCATAAGAGTTCTATAGTTTATATACTTTGAGACCTAATTTAACAATGTTTACAAAAACACCTGCCACCATGTAAGATATTGTGTACTTATAAACTGTGGTCATGTGATAAACAATTATAACTGAAATAAAACCATAATTAGTTACTACTGATTAAAAAGATAATGTTGAAAAAAGAAAATTCCAAAATAACTTGTCCTATCAGTCTCACCAAGAACTTAAACTCTCAAAAACATCACATGAATCTAAACTGGTATTTTAAAAAATGCCCATTTCCTTTCACTTTCTGAACTATTTTTTACAGACACAAAGATGGTCTTAGAATTGTAAACATAAAAGGTGATTATTTTCAGGAACTATAAACCTAAAGCCAAATAATGAACAATTTTTAGAAATTGCCTTAATAATGATCTTGACACTTTACATGCATGTATGTATCTTAAATTATTAATAAGAGTAATCTCTGGTTTATTCAGCGTCAAACACTACAAATAAATTTCCTCAAGACCTTTTAGAAACACTGACTTAGGGAATAAAGGAATCTTCATAGAAGAAAATTTAAAAAGAGGAATACACAGAATGACAGCTAAGATTTTTCCTGACTTCATGAATTTGTATGGAAATTTCTTAAGTGGTTCATTTATTTTTCATGTCATTCTATTTTAATTTGAACTACAACACTCTTAGACCTGCTCAGACTCTTCATAGCTGTATCTGCAGGGGCCTTAATGGCATCTTTGTGCTGAGACTTGCATTTGTCTTCAAGTTATTACCAAGTTAAAATACCCCAGTTAATGCTCAACCAAAACTGTTTCCTACTGTGGACTGCATGTGCTATGAACTCAGTCCAGCTTTCAATGAACAACACAATCAACATTACACTTCCCCACACTTCAGAAAACTCCAAGATGATGTCACATCTATTGCTTCCACCATTTTATCCTTAGCATGTCAGAATCCAGGAGCAACTATATGAAACCCTCCTTCCTTTAATGAAGGGTGAAAAGGTCATTCTGACCCAAAGAAATCATAAATCTTCCCTAACAATTACAGGTTACTTTATATACTATGTACTTCTTCTGATCACCATACTATCTATGCTAAACACTAGAATTAGATACCTCACCATTTCCTTTGTAAACTTTTTTCAGTGCAAAAGAGACGTATTAAAATATAAAGCACAGACTTAGAGAAAGAAGTCGTTTATTTTTCTTTTTTTTCTTTTTGAGACTAGGTCTCACTATTTTTGCCTGTGGAACCGCTCACATTACCCAGGGTACCACAGACTCAAGCAATCCTCAGCTCAGCTTCCCAGGTAGCTGGGATAACAGGTGAGCACTACCACGCCCAGCTATTTTTTGGAACTAGGTCTCTCTATGTTGCCCTAGGTGGGACTTGAAAAGTTCCCAGTCCCCGCAGTGGCTTCCTAGGCTGCTGCTTACAGGCACACACCACCGTGTCTGGCGAGAAAGAAGTCATTTCTAATCCTAGTCACAAAACATAAAAATAGCTAAGTGGCTGAGAAAAAATGCCTAATCATACTTTATGCCTCTCTTCATCTATTAAAAGAACATTACCCAAAAAGAATATTACTCTTCATCAGACATACATTCTTAAATTAAACAATGCATTAAAAAATCTGGCAAGATTATAAGCAGTAATATTTAGCAGTTTAATATTTTATTAGCTTAACTAATTTTACTCGCCTATCAAAAAAACATGCACACATAAAACACAATTCCTTCAATCAATAGCTGTTTCAATGGAAACTTCTCAATTAGAAAATAAAAAATAGCTTGTGCTTAAAAGGCACTGGGATATTTTGTTATTATAACCAGGTAAAACAAAACAGCAGTAATGCTCTAATTCATGTTTCTACTTTTTTAGTAAATTTAAATATAAAACTTGTCATTTTCCCAAATTACCTATAGTAAACTGTTCTACCACCCTCAACTTTCTGTCTTTTACAATGCATAAAGGTGAGGCCAATACACACAATCTACAGAACCCCATCCTATTCTCCAACCTGAGATAAAATAGAATTCCTATTCCTAGTCCATCTATCTTTCATGTTCTATATAAATGTTTCCCTGAATCAAGGCTCAAACCTTGACTGTATGGGATTACTGCTTCCTCCCTTTACTTATCCACTCACTGTTTAAATTATCATTCACAAATTTGTATAACCATTTTAAAGGGAAAACAACCATATATGTTCCTGTTAAAGAAAAAATACATTTACAACACTGAATTTACCCCCCTGTATCTGAGGAAAGAGCAATTTAGACATTTTTAAATTTAACAATGCATTACTTGCACTAATCCCCAATTTCAGTTCAAAATTATCAACACTCACTGACTCCAAAAAGATAATATATAATAATTAAGATCTTACTTATTAACATCTGAACCAAAATCTTCAAGAAATTCCACTTTTCTCTGGGAAAATGTAATTCTCATTTTAATAGGTAATGAACCATGTATAGCCTTGTCAAAACAATTTAGTATATTTTCTTCATTTTGTTTGAGGTCACCACTATATTCCATTTCAAGTAAATTGAGGTATAACTTTGTGTTCTCCTGTGTAGAAAGCAGTATCAATAAGATAGTCTGATTAAATCAAAGATAGTAAAATTAAAATGCTTTAAAATTTGTTTCAATTTTAATATTCAGTATTTATAATGGTAATTTATTGAAATTTAACTCACTGAATGCTTTCAGCACACATTTAAATTGGTGGAAAAATTAACATATTAATACATAATAACATCCTAGTTACCTCCAAAACTATGCGAATTATTAAATGCCAATAAATGACAACTCCATAGCTTATTCTTGGGGTTTAATGTGGCCTGACCACTATGATAAATACAAAAGCAAAAAAAAAAAAAAAAAAAAAAATCTTTTGGTTTCTAGTAATTTTAATCTTTAAATTGTAGACAGCAATCTTAAGAGTTAGAAACAATTATAAACCTATCTTTTAAACAAATCTGGCATTAACTGGGCACATAAAACAACAAATATTTATATACCACCTTAAATCAAACAAAATATGAAAAGCAAATACTTTGGGAAAGGAAAATCTCACTGCTACCTTTGCTATAATAGGCAAACTACCCTGCTTTTGTTTATAAGATATTCTCTTATAAATCTCTAATGATCAGTGAATTTGCTGAAATATTTCTAACCTTATGAAAACAAGGTATCATAATAGCTGTAACAATATCTGTAAATTAAGATTTTTCAATTCAAAATCAATTTAACAAATTGATTCTTAACCCAAAATTTTTTAAATGGCAACATCAGTTTAGAGGGACTGTTGTCTTCATTTAGTAATAAAATATATTACATGCAGGCTTAATCTTTCATCATAGTTGCCAAAAAAAGAAAAATTAAACGGCCACTCGTTTTTTTAATCAACAATATCATTAATACATACTTTGTCTCTTTCAATTGCTTCCAATAGCACCTTTCTTGATTTTGGAAGGTTTTTCTGTATTTTGAAAAGATGTCGGGCTAGTTTGATAGCATAAAACGATGATTCATTATTAGATTTGGCATTCTTAATGGCATCCTGAAGCAAATGTTCAGCTTCTTCCATGTTTCCATGCCGTCGTTCTAAACTTACTCTTCTCAAGCGAACCATTGCCAGTCCTAAAACACATTCTTCAAATGTTCTCAAGATATTCCTGGCTTCATTAATATTACCTACAAGTAGTAATTAAATATTTATACTTTTGTTTAAACTTCTGAAATATCCTTTACCAGGATCACTGGCAAGCAAACAGGTTTACTTTATCCTTCTGCCTAGTTTTATTTAAAACAACAGTAACAAAAAACCCAGCTATACTTATTTGTTTATATATTGCTAATGTCTATGGCTCCTTTTAGACTATAATGACATTTATTAGTAAAACGACCATATAGCTCCCACATCCTATCTGGCCCTGTATAGGAAAAGTCTGCTTTATACCAGCTCTTAAAGATCAAGTTCCATAACTTTATCCTGAAATAACTGTGGCTGGGAACGCAAGAGTTTGTCCTTCTGCCACTGACAAAAAGGAAAAACTAAAACTTCCAAAAATATTAACTAAATTTCTTCATTCTTACCCTGCTGTTCCTCAAAAGCTGCCCAAAGCATATGCACCATGGGTTTCTTTGGGAGGTGAATAGTGCAAGCTCTGCTGAAGACATGCCTCACTCCTTCAATGCTATGGTTTTCCATGTACTTGGCATACTACATACAGAAACAGAGGAAATACTGAATAATTTACAGTTGAACAAAAGTCATTAAATATGTGACAGAACGATAAAATTCTATTTTTAAACCCATTCAGCACCTTTATTGAACCACTAGACTAGTTTCTGTAAGGAAGGACGAAGAGAGGCAACGAGGTTGGCATATGCAGCAGTCAAATCTGGTTGCAAGCAGACCATCTCCTAATGCAACAGATATAGTTATATGAACAACATTCAACAGAAGTACAAAATAGGTTAGTCACTAGATAATGTTTATAATATATTCAACTTTCAGAGTATATAATTTTCTTACCTTAATCCAAAACTCCTCATAGAGGGCACAAGATATGACGCATCTTTCAAAGAGAACCACAACTCGTTCATGAGTCCCATTTTCAATTTCAAATTCTAGGTATTCTTTCCAATTTTTTAGCTGTGCCTTTTCCAATGGTTTGACATGAAAATAAGGTCTCTTAATCTATAATAAAGCATTACATGGTAATGAAAGTAAGCCAGTATCAACACCAAAATATGCAGAACTGAAGTAACATAATTATTTAGAATATAATTTGTACAAATGGATTAGAAGTTTTAATAATCACATTTCATAATAAAAATATTTTAAATATAAACCCCTTAAATTCCTCAGGCTCACAAACTGAAGAATTGTGTTTTCCATTTACCTAGGCATTTTAACTTAGCTATACAGTTCTTAAATGTTCAAGAAACATATTCTTTGTTGAATATTTTTGAACTGAACAATTACATCAAGAATAATAATGGAGTGGGGATTACTGATGAGAAAGGGATAAAGGACCTTTTAGAGTTAGAATATTTCTATAGCCAAACTGTTGTGGTGATTACCATGCATATTCCTTTTTCAAAATTCATTTACTAGCCACTCATATAACACTACATAATACATATGGTTCCATTCATATGAAGACAAGAAAAGGAAAATCTATAGGACAGAAAGTCAGCTTAGGATTCAGAAAGGATAGGCACAGGGTTGGGAGTAAATGAGCAGGTAAAGGAGTGGAGGGATGGGAGCTAAAGGGTAAGAGGTTCCTTTTAGAGGTGACTGAGAGTAATTACAACTATCTGTGGAAATACCAAAAACTATTAAGTTGTGTTTTTAAACAGATGAATCCTGTGGTATGTGAATTAGATCTCAAAGAAGTTGTTAAAAAATGGAAATAAAGAATTAGAAAAAAAGTCTTTTCACTGTACACCTAATTTTGTGTACATTTTGACTTTGCAGTTATATAAACTGCAATTCAATAAAGCCAATCTTTAAAATTATAATAAAAAGGTTCACACAGAATAGGTACCTCGTAATTCAAATATCTCTAGTGGCATATTCATCTTTTGAAAACAGATTCTAAAACTGCTATCAGAAAATGTAAAACAGATAATGGAAAATTGGTAACAGGATCAATAAATGGAATAAACATATATATTACTTAAATAAACAAAAATAAAGAAAAAGTACCAGCAGAGATATCAAACTGAAAAACACATTCTTATCTTTTTTTATAACAATTGCAAAACAAAAACACTTACACCTTCTTCAAATGTCCACCTTTTACTAACTTCATGTTCATTATAATTAAACATTTCTTGATGAATTTCAATGATTCTATGTCTCATATTTTCTATTTCTGTAATTAGCTTAGGGAGAAAAGAAAAAAGTTTTAATCACATTATATATTAAAATTTTTAAGCATCACTGCTTACAGCATAAATTTTGGCACATTAGCTTTTCATATTACTGTTTCAAACTGTTATCAATCAGATGCAAAATAAAATTTAAATGTTTATACCAGAATTTCCTAACAAACCACTTCCTTGTTTGTTTTTTAACTAGAGCTAGCAGATCACAACTCAAGCAAAAACATTCCTTCCTTTTAAGCCATTCCAAAGTCCAATAGTAAAATTTATTGTCAACCTTAAATCTATATTTAAACTATACCAGTTAAATTCTCAATTGTTTGCTGGACATGGCAGTGAATGCCTGTAAGTGACAGTCTAGAAAGCAGGGGCTAGGGATCGCGGTTCGAGTCCCGCCGGGGGCATGTAGGGAGACCTAGTTCCAAAAATATAGCTGGGTGTGGTGGCACATGCCTATAATCCCAGCTACCTGGGAAGCTGAGGCTGGGGACCACTTGAGTCTGTGGTACCAAGGGCAACGTGAGCTTGCGGTTCCACAGGCAAAAATGGTGAGACCTAGTCTCAAAAAAAAAAAAAAAAAAGATCTCACTTGTCTTAATCAGAAATTAATAATATGTCTTTTATAAGTCATACAATATACATCAAGGTACAGAAAGTCTAGTTTCATATGCACTGAATAATTCTTTACTAAGTCTGGTTACCTTTGCTGGATCAGTTATGTCTTCAATTCCTGCTGGAAGATCATCACCAGGAGGACCATCATCACCACTATGTCCATTTACAGAAGCTAATTCCCTTCGCAGTTGAATGAACTGTTCACCAGTTAAAAGATCTCTGGGTAAGTTGTTCTGTACATGTTCTTTAAATCTAGAGGAAGACAGTAAAAATATATTCTCTTTAATAAGCAGAATTTCAGATCCTCTATTAGGTTCCTCTACATATAACACTTTCAAAAGAACTTTTTTTCTTAATTATTACTGATTTTATTTTACATCACATCCACGCCAAGGTTCTCCCACTACCTTGTCATCCATGAACCCTCATCTTAATTTTTTGTACCCATCCCACCTTGATTTTACATCTGTCTCTCTCTCTTTAGTTCTGCTGTTAGTTTTAAATTTTTCTTGTTTGTTTGTTTGTTTTCCCTATAGCCCACATATAAGTGAGACCATTCAGTATTTCTCTTGTTCTTTCTGGTTTATTTCCACTAACATAATTCCTTCTAGCTCAATCCATGCAGCTGTGAATGACATTAAGTTTGTCTTTTTTGACTGCAGAGTAATATTCCATTGTGTACATATATTACAACTTTATGATCCACTCATCTGTTTTGGGGCATTTGGATTGTTTCCATATCCTGGCTATTGTAAATAGTGTGAAATAAACATCCAAGTACAGGTGTCCAAAAGAACTGATTTAAAGGGAAAAGCTAAAACACTATACCCTGCCTCCTTCCCTTCTTTTTCTTTTTTGAAAATAGAAAGGGCAGATTTATTTTAATTCACTGCTAGAAGCACAAGGTGAGACGGGGAAGGTCAGCTTCATCTCTTTCCTTTTTATAGTAAAAACTTACCACTTGATAAAACAGTCTACAAACATCTTTATTTACCTGCCACCTTTCTAATGAAATGGAAAAGAACAGCAATAAACTCAAATCCTTGCTATGCCTTTTATCAGTTATTTTAGTGAGGGAAGTTCTTTGTCTTATCTCTAAATCAGTTTTCTTATCCATAAAATGAGTTACTACTTAACATGTAAAGTTAATAAAAAATAAATGATAAACAAGTATTTACATGTTTGCATTTCCTTCTCTAACTACTAATTACTTCTGACTCCATATGTCTGGGCCAAACACTCCAATGAAATTGCCCTACAGTCATCAAGTACCTCTTAAGATAAAAATCAATGGACATCTGCTTTACGATACAGCCTATATGCTAGTACCTTCAGTATTTAGAACTGCTAACCACACCTTCCTTTTAGAAAACCTTCTCAATTCCCTGGGTTTAAGTTACCACTTTCTTTGTTCCTATAAATCTCTGACTTCCCTGATCTCCTTTGAGGGTTCCCATCCGCTAAATCCTACCCTGTCCCCAAATGTTAATCTTCCCAAAGATTCTACTCAGCACTGTGTCTCATTTAGTTTTACGTATTCTTCTATCAACTTTATTAAGACAATTTGAAATAAGCACACTGTGACGCTCAAAACAGAAACCCAAGCCCAAAACAACAAAAATGAATAAATTTTAAAAAAAGGAACCCAAACCCAGACTATTCTCCTAAATCTTAGGTTAGAAATATAGAATATAGATTAATTTTAAACAAAGAAATTATTTTTAAAAATCGTTTCATTTTATAAACATACACATTTCTTCATTTTGGCGAGCCAAACTACCTATAGCAAACAGGGTTTGCATAATCGATCTTCAGAAAACTGATCAACAAGACTTTACAGATAATTGTTTTGCTCTAGTAAAAAAAATCTAGAAAACCATATTTTAAAATTCCTAAGATTACAGACTAACACAATTAATACTTTACTTTTTAAACATGATGAACAAACAATAGCAAACGTAGCAGTTACATAAAGTCAATGCTTATCACTGGTTTGACACTCTGTTGAGAAAGACTTTGAGTTCTTATCAGTGGGATACTTTACATCAGAAAACAAAATGTGAAAAATTGGGCCGGGCACAGTGGCTCGTGCTTGTAAGCTTCAGCCTATGAAGTGGCCGGGACTAGGGATCTCGGTTCGAGTCCTGCCTGGAGCCCCTGGAGCCGTAGCGAGACCTAGTTCCAAAAAAATAGCTGGGCGTGGTAGCATGTGCCTATCATCCCAGCTACCTGGGAAGCTGAGGCTGGGGATTGCTTGAGTCTGTGGTACCCCGGGCAACGAGAGCCTGTGGTTCTACAGGCAAAAATAGTGAGACCTAGTCTCAAAAAAAAAAAAAAGTGAAAAATCATAGTACACAGAACTAGTTGTTCCAAAATACTCAATAAAACGAGATGACACCAATCAACATAAAATCACAATGAAAAATTAAATGATTTTTGATTGTGTGAATACAAACATGATACCACATGAAATACATTCTTTACTGTTTTGGATACAAAGTACTATGTGAATGATACGAATGTACCTTTAGTAATGTTTTAAATTTTAAATGAGGACCTATTGCATGCCATGTACAATGTCAATTTATTAATACAAGGAGTAATTAATTAAACTTATGTTATATTTTCTCATTCCTCCACTACTTTGAAACACCTTAGAAAAAAAGACAAGTCCCTGTGCCGGGCACGGTGGCTCGTGCTTGTAAGCTTCAGCCTATGAAGCGGCCGGGGCTAGGGATCGCGGTTCGAGTCCCACCTGGGGTCCGTAGAGAGACCTAGTTCCAAAAAAATAGCTGGGCGTGGTGGCGAGCACCTGTCATCCCAGCTATCTGGGAAGCTGAGGCTGGGGATTGCTTGAGTCTGTGGTACCCCGGGCAACGAGAGCCTGCGGTTCCACAGGCAAAAATAGCGAGACCTAGTCTCAAAAAAAAAAAAAAGACAAGTCCCATTGTTTCCTCTTCAACAAAATGGGTAAGAACATCTGTCTGAAATAGTAAAATCTCTTACTACTTCATAAGACCACAAAAAGTGACAATTTAAACATATATAAATTATGACTATATTATAAAGAAATATATTCTTATTATATCTATAGAATCTTCCATTTCCTTGGCCAGGCACGGTGGCTCGTGCCTGTAAGCTTCAGCCTATGAAGCGGCCAGGGCTAGGGATCGTGGTTCGAGTCCCGCCTGGGGCCCATAGCAAGACCTAGTTCCAAAAATACAGTATCTGGGCGTGGTGGCATGCACCTATAATCCCAGCTACCTGGTAAGCTGAGGGTGGGGACTGCTTGGGTCTGTGGCACTCTGGGCAATGAGAGCCTGCGGTTCCATGGGCAAAAATAGTGAGACCTAGTCTCAAAAAAAAAAAAGAATCTTCCATTTCCAGAGAATTATAAACCTTACTATTAGGAACTACTAGCATGAATAATCAAAGACATCTTAAAAAATCTGATTTTCCACATACCTCTGAAAATGATGACTATACAGTTGTGTTGGAATACCAAGAATACGATCGTATATAGCTGTAACTTCTCTCAGGTTTCCCAGTTCATTTTCCCAGTTTATATACATTTCCCACAGTCTGTCGGATCGGAAATCTGTTCCTGCAGCTAGAACAGCGTGCTCAAAGGTTCTGAAAAATTAAATTACTCTTAAGTTAGCTTTCCAAAATAGACAGTTTTTAACTATTATTTCTACTTTTTATTGGTACTAAATTCCAATCATATTCAACTGCTACCTACAGAAGTAGACATAAAAAGGTAGAATAAAAAAGCGTACAATAGTTGCTTTAAAAAAAAAAAAAAAAAAAAGGCCGGGCACGGTGGCTTGTGCCTGTAAGCTTAAGCCTATGAAACAGCCGGAGCTAGGGATCGCAGTTCAAGTCCTGCCTGGGGCCCATAGTGAGACCTAGTTCCAAAAAAAATGCTGGGCATGGTGGCGCATGCCTGTAATCCCAGCTACCTGGGAAGCTGAGGCTAGGGATTGCTTGAGTCTGTGGTACCCCGGGCAACGAAAGCCTGCAGTCCCAGGGGCAAAAATAGTGAGACCTAGTCTCAAAAAAAAAAAGTTAGAAAACATAAAAGGAATAGACGTGTACTTGCATATGGTAGTCAATGCCATATAAAATTACAATACAAAACATACACATGCAAACACTTAAGACTGATAGAATAAAACGTTTCTTAAACTTCAAATGTCTAATTTATTGTATAAGAGCAGACATATTTTTCTCACTTAAATAACAATTTTCTAGTAAAATATAACTCAGCAACAAGAGATTTAGCTGCTTTGTAAAGTTCTGAGGATATTTTTTAAACTCTCAAAAGTCTCTCCTGATTATAAAATTTCACAATAACAGTTTACTCCAAAACCATGTATATAAAAATACCAAACTTATTTAAAGAGATTTCTGGAAGCAAATTTAATCACTTGATTTGCAATGTCGAAGGGATTAAATTTTTAGATATGTTCTCAAAGTAAAATAATCAAGAATGATTTCTAAATCATAAAAATTCTTAATATAATTATTTAAGTTATACTGTCTAAGTTAATCCAAAGCGAATACATTCTCAACCGAAGCTCAAATACATTTTGGATTGAAAAGGAAAACAAAGTCCAACGAAAATGTCAAATATTTTTGTAAAAGGACAATGAAAGAAACATTTTCCAGAAAGATATCAAAAGAAAACAGGAAACTTCAGTAAAACTATGGCACTAAGCCAGGCACAGTGGAATATGCCTTTAATTCTAGCCTAGGACGGGAAGCTGAGACTGGTAATTGCTTGAGTCCGCGGGTTCAAGATCCACCTGAGAAAACATAGTGAGACGTAGTCTCAAAAAATAGCTGGGCGTGGTGGCGCGCGCCTGTAATCCCAGCTACCTGGGAGGCTGAGCCTTGGGATCTCTTGAGTCCGGAGTACACCGGGCAACGAGAGTCTGCAAATCCCTGGGAAACACAGCGAGACCTAGTCTCCAAAAAAAAGTATGACACTGGTCTGTTAATAGAAAATGGATTAACAAATAAGCTCCCAAGAAAACAGATGAGGCACATGTCAGAATTCAATGTATGATCAAGAAAGTATTTTAAGTAAATACAGAAAAGCTGGACTATTTATTAAATTATCAAAATAAAAGATTTATCTTTGTCTCACAAAACACATAAATATCAGATGAATGATTGGCTGAAATAAAACTACTTCAAAATTAAGGAAAACCAGGCCGGGCATGGTGGCTTGTGCCTGTAAGCTTCAGCCTATGAAGCGGCCGGGGCTAGGGATCGCGGTTCGAGTCCCGCCTGGGGCCCGTAGCGAGACCTAGTTCCAAAAAAACAGCTGGGCATGGTGGCACGCGCCTGTAATCCCAGCTACCTGGGAAGCTGAGGCTGGGGATTGCTTGAGTCTGTGGTACCCCGGGCAACATGAGCCTGCGGTTCCACAGGCAAAAATAGCGAGACCTAGTCCCAAAAAAAAA
>PVHY01015784.1:0-35172 GCA_004024945.1 Uropsilus gracilis | reverse complement strand
TGAGCCTTGCCAGCCCCCAACCAACTCAGTCCAAGCTACCCTGAATGGCCAGGGTCCATTCAGTTGCAAATTGCAAAGCTCCCCTGTCTCCCAGGCTGTTTCTGTGATAACTGGGAGAAGCCTCAGGCTGCTCTCAGTAGGATAGCCTCACCTAGCTTGTGTGAACTCCTCCCCCAGGTGCTGGTGGGGTAACAGCTCCTCTCAGCAGAGTTGGAGTTCCCCATGCAGGTGACAATTTAGTCCATGCAAGCCTCAGCCCACCCCCTGGGCTTTGGGGTGGGAGCTGTTGACCTCCAGGCAGACCTTGCCAGCCCCCAACCAACTCAGTCAAAGCTACCTTGAATGGCCAGTGTTCATTAAGAATTCCCTTTTAAACAGTCCCTCATGGTCACATTCTTTCACATAGGCATAATAAATTAATCATCTTTAACACATCAACCTTTTTGGCGAAATTCTACAAATGTTCAAAACATTCTATGCATGTATTAAAAAAATGGAAATACTTTGTGGGAACACAAGTGAGAAATTTTAGCACATATATATTGGAAGTTAAGATTTGTTACACAGTAGGATATTGATGAGCTCAAGGATGTGAGATGCATGGTATTTTGTCAGAACTAAAGAAATCCATGTTATACTTTCTAAGACAGCCAGTACAGAGACAGCTCAACACAATAAGTCTTGCTTAGTTTGACAACCAAATAGAGCTCAATACAGAATCTGCATAATCACATGGTTGAAAGAACTAGAAGTTTTTCTTCACAGCCACAATACACTCTATTTAAATAAATACAAATATATGTGGGGAGAAATAGAAACAAAATATTTTGAAATGACAAAACCAAAAACAGCTGGATCATTTCAACATGGCTGATTCTATTTCATTGCCACAGCAATGAAATGTATAGTTTTGTTAAATAACTTTTGTTTATTAAAAGAATTCTGGCAGATTGCTGATTTTTGTTTCAATTTTAATAACAAGTTCAATAAACAAATGACCATTTAAAGTCACAATTTCATTGAATAGAATCTTCCCTTTCTTTCAGAATATTAGCATTTTAAATATGTATATATTCCCACATTTTCTCTCACACCTGTTTGTTCACGTGTATTTGATAAATAGCATTTATTTAGCCTCTTTAATAATTTACATAAATAATATAAAAAATCTATGATGGGCCTTCTCAAATATCTAAAGAAGAGCTACAATAAAATTAAGTGCATATATCTAATAACCTTGATAAGAAATCATATGTGGACCTTCAATAAGACTTCCAATATAAACATACTAATTTATCCAGATATATAGTCATCAATTTTCTCATCATTAATCATAAATATTTATATATGGGTCATTGATCTACTCTAAATTGCTGTCAATAAAGCCAGAAGTGGTAGAAACTATTTTATAGGTAGAATCACAAATCTCAGTAACTGCTTAAATATTGAATGCAAAGGTGAGTGTGAATTCACATAGAACAAAAGAATTTGAACTCCTAAGTAGAGGATTACCATCTACTACTTCTTGAATGAACACATAAATGGGTAACAGATTGAGAGTGATTTTGGTAAGATGTTACATTTCTTTGTGAGATCAAGCTGTCAGTGACATGGTGAGATACAAAAATATACAGCATTAAAAGTAATGGTCTACTTTAATAAGCCACAATAATGCCAAAGAAAAAGTATATACTAGGTATTTTCAGATCTCCATGCCTTTATATAAAGCCTATTTGCACCAAGACAGATGACACTTGAGCCCTTCCTCCCCGCCATTGAATAAAACCCAAGCTATTTTTCAAGCTTCCATTGACAGGTTTTCTTATATATTTTTTTAAAAACCAAGATATTCAACTACACAATTGTTTTTAATTTAGTCAGTACATTTCCTTCTTCAATATTTGTGAGGCGTTTGCTCTCCTTTTACCTTAAGTCATGCGGTTGCAGATGGAATCATCTAATTTTTGTTTTATAGGATGTTGCACATCATTGGAAGTGTGCTATTAAGTACTAATGTAGAAAAAATAATTCTACTTTTTTGGTAACATTCCAGATCGTCTTTCTAAAGCTCTATCACCTTGAAACTATATGGAGATTCCAGGGTGGCTTGACATTGGAACTTGGCACATATTTTGGGTGCGGAGTGGGGCCTGTGGCTGCCAGCACATAGAATCAGGAATTAAGTGGAAGCATGTAGCCAGATCCAATCTCTGAGGACACAAGCCAGAAAGTTTTGTTGGCACTGCTTTACAGTGCTGGTACCAAGAAAAGGAACTTACCCTCTAAAATAACCAGGAGAAATAAGAAATAACCACCATAGCCACAAAAGTGCAAAGGCAGAATTAACCACAACTTGATAGGTTTCAACATGCCATCCAATATTAGAGCAGTAATTGCTCAATATGTAGAGCAAGCTCAAAGAAATAACACAGGAAGTAGGAAAAATACAAATACTCAAGCAAGTGCTAAGGAAAACAATTCATCAGCAAAGAATAAACAATCTCTAGAAACCAAGAATGATGATATGGAAGAAATGTCATATATGTCAGACAAAGAATTCAGACTCAAAATGATAAAAGCACTCAAATAGTCAAGGGAAAATGCAAAAATAAAAAAAGGAAATCAAGATATTAGAAAAGCATTCAACAAGCTAAAATAAGAGATAGAAAAAAAGAATACAGCAATAAGAAAAACATGAATGGTCAACAGAAGAATGTGATTGAATCCCTAGTTAAGTTTAAGATAAACTGAAGGAGATATAGTATATAAGATGAGCAATACAGGAGTTCAAAAATTCAGGGAAAAGCCCTGACAGCAGGCAAGAAGAAATAGTAGAACAAAACAGGAAGCTGGAATATGCAGAAATAGAGAGAATGAAGAAAGAAAAAAGAGAAAACAAAGTAAGAAGACGGAAGAAAAATCAGAGTTCTGACAGATACCTAAAAGAAAAGAAATATAAAAGCAATTGGAATCCCAAAAGGAGAAGAGAAAGACACAGGAACTGAAAGGCTTTGTAATGAAATAATGGAGGAGAATTTCCCAAATGAAAGAAAAGTTATAGCAAGACACATTATAGTAAAACTTTCAAGAGCCCAAACATACAGAAGAAAATATGACAATAGCTAGAGAGAAGAAACAGTTAACCTACAAAGGAAAACCCATTAGACTGACCTCAGATTTCTTGGAAAAGACACTCCAAACAAGGAGAGAATGGAGTCACCTCTTCCAAAAATTCTAAGACAAAACTTGGTAGCCAAGAATATTCTACCCAGCAAAACTGTCCTTCCTAAGAAGGAAAAATGAGAACCTCCCCAGACAGACAAAATCTTCAGAAATTTGCTACCACCAAACACCCACTCTGAGAAGTCTTGGAAAAAACCTTAAGAGCAAAGCCCTCAGATGAATAAATAAAATAAATAAAAAAAGAAACTAAAACATATCCCCAAATGACCACCCGGAAAACAATGCTAGATCCTTAAACATCAATAATGATTCTAAATACCAATAGTCTAAAATCATCAATCAAAAGACAGAGTTGGAGACTGGATTATAAGACAGAACCTAACTTTCTGCTGCATCCAGAAAACACGTATTATCCCTAAAGATAATCATATATTGAAGGTAAAATGATGGAAAACAATTTTACAAGCAAATGACCTCCCCAAAAAAGGCAAAGGTAGCCATTCTTATAGTAGACAAAGCAATTTCAAATTTAAAAAAAGTGGAAAAGGATACAGCAGGTCACTACATAATGGTGCAGGGGTTAACCCACCAAAAATACATAACAATTATCAACATATACTCACCAAAGAGGGAGCACCAAGATTCATAAGACAGCTACTAGCAGAACTAAAAACAAATAGTGGTGGAAACACAATGTAGTAGGAGACTTCAACACACCACTCTCACGGAAGGAAAGGAAAACAAAACAGAAACTACACAAGGTCACAAAAGCCTTAAAAGAAGGTCTAGACCAAATGCATCTAATAGATATCTACAGGACACTACACCAACAAGTTAAAAAATATACCTTCTTCTCAAATGCACACAAATCATTCTCTAAAATTGACCACATATTAGGCCACAAGACAAACTTGAGTAAATAGACAAAGATTAAAATAATACATTGTTTTTCTCAGACCATAGAGGCATCAAACTAGAAATCAACAATGAAAAAGCAAGAAAAATGTCCAATGCATGGAGACTGAACAACATGCTACTAAACAAAGAATGGGCAATTGAAACAATTAAAAAAGAAATTAAAACCTTCTTAAAAAAACAACAACAAAGAAGACACAAAATTCCAAAATATCTGAGACTCAGCAAGACCATATCTAAGAGGAAAATTCACAGCAATATAAGTATATATCAAAAACCAAGAAACTAGCCAAAGAAATAACCTAATCTCCCAACTCAAAAATTTAGAAAAAGAGGAACAAAAAATCCAAAACCCAGCAGAAGATAAGAAATAAAAAAGAAGTAAATAATCTAGAAACCAAAAGACTATCCAGAAGACCAACAAAACCGAAAGGTTGTTCTTTGAAAAAACGAAATTGATAAACACCTTGCAAAGTTCACAAAGAAGAGAGAACAATCAAATAAGCAGGAGCACAAATGAAAGAGGAGAAATTACCACAGACACAGTAGAAATACAAAGGATAATCAGAGATTACTATGAACATCTATATGCAAACAAATACAACAACATGGACAAGATGGACAGATTCTTAGAAATACACAGCTACCCAAAACTGAACAAAGAAGAGAGAACTTAAATCATTCACAAGCAACAAAATTGAAGCAATCATCAAAACTTTCCCTAAAAACAAGAGCCCAGGACTGGACGGCTTCACAAACAAATTCTAGCAGACATTCAAAGATGAAATAATGCCCGTGTTACTAAAACTTTTCCAAAAAACTGAGAAAGAAGACAAACTGTCAAACACATTCTATGAATCAAACATCACACTCATAACAACACCAAATAAGGACAGCACCAAGCAAAAAAACTATAGACCAGGTTCCCTAATGGATATGGATGCAAAATTTTTAAACACAATCCTGGCAAATCGAATCCAACGATGCATAAAATTCATTATTCACCATGACCAAGTGGGATTTATACCAGGGGCACAGGGATGGTTCAATATCCAGAAATCAATTAACATAATGCACCACATCAATCAGGAGAAAAACAGAAACCATATGATCATATCAATAGATGCAGAGAAAGCATTCAATAAAGTCCAACACCCATTCATAATAAAAGTTCTTGAAAACTGTGGATAAAAAGAACATACCACAACAAAATAAAAGTCATCTATGATAAACCTACAGCAAAATTAATCCTAAATGGAGAAAAACTAAAATCATTTCAATTAAGATCTGAAACCAGACAAGGATGTCCACTCTCCCCACTACTTTTTGACATTATACTGGAAGTTTTAGCTAGGGCAATAAAGCAAGTGAAAGATATTAAAGGGATACAAATGAGAAAAGAAGAATTGAAGCTATCATTATATGCAGATGAGATGATGTTCTTTGTAGAGAACCCCAAGAAATCTTCAGAAAAACCACTTGAAACAAAAAACCAGTTCAGTAAGGTAGCTGGTATACAAACTACAGGACACAACTGGGGGCGGGGAGACGGGACAGTCAAGGAGGGGAGATGGGAGGTAAACCCTGGGAAATACAAAGATGTGAAAACATATACATAGAAATTATTAAAAAAAGAAACTATATGGAGAGGTAAATTTGTCAATTCAATTTTAATATTCTTGAAGGTAAAGGTATTGTCAAAGTCTCTCCCATATTTTATCTTTGGTATGCCTTTTGTGTTTATGATGTATATCAGTGCACATGTGCTTTAAGAGACATCTATTAAAATTTTTCATTTGAATCAGGATGCTACATATTGACCATGTTAGACTTGAACTAGATCAAAAGGTAAGGTGCTATACAAGTCTCATTCACTCATTCTGTTATTCATTTATTTAATATATATTTTGAAAATGAATAAACATACCAAACAAGAGTAAAAGCCTTGGTGAAGATACAAAAGTGAAAATGGAGCTGAGTGTTCCTAAAGTTCTGGCATTTTGATGGCCTGAATGTTACATAGGATTTGTAATTCACAGTGAAGAGTGATCACATTGTGAAGCTAGTTGAGAGAGATCATATACTCAAAGGAATATAAAACAGATGATGTGGGGCAACAAATAATTATATAGATCATTTGTTTTTTTAAAAAAAACCATTGATAGCATTATCTGGACCAAACCACAATCATCCAGGTCAACTAAATTTTTAATAAATTTGCAGGGTAATTTTTACAAAATGATCATGTCTGAATGTTACTTGATATTTTGAAGTCACTGTCAAAATTAATATATGAAAGGCATCAAAGTAAACATATTTTATTTCCAGTGTCATATTTTTCAGCTAGTATGTGTACAATAGTCTTGAGGACTCCAAGGGACATTCTCTAGAGCTTTGAGCACTGTCTAGTGGAAGTTCCTGACTGGCTGGCGTTAAAGACATACCACATGCAAGGTATGCCTTATTTTTAATTCATAAATTCTACTTCAAAATCTCAGTAAAACATGAAAAGGCAGTTTGCAGAAATTATGAGACTTTTAAAGTTGTTAAATTTCTGTGTCTGTACCTATTATTCCTTACTGCAGCACTCAAGGTAAGGTACCAGTCACCCCATTCTATTTATGACCCATCCAGTCTCATTACCTACACATGCTCTTTCTATTCTGTTGTATTCCAGGAAAGTTTATTAATTGAAATAATGTACATATGAGAAACTATAGTTATGAAGTAATCACATCAATAACCAAAATAAAAATTAATTAATTTTTAAATCAGAGAATGATAACTTTAATCTGTTAGAAATTAAAATTTCTGAGTTGATATGATTGATATTTCTATAGAAGAACTGTCAAAAGTTTTCTGTGTGATTTGGAACGCTCAGGAGAAATCAGGGCACAAAAGCACACAATATTTTATAGCATGTGCATTCTATTTGTAACAGTGACCTGAGAAAATCACTTAGCTTCTTTAAGTTTCAGCTTAAATTTCATCTGAAAGCTAATATATGTATATATGTAAGTAATATATATTTATAATATTCATATATGTGGATATATATATATATATAATATGATATATATAACTATCAATGAAATCATTCAATAGTACCTGGGCTATAATATATATATACATAAATAATTCATATATATATATATATATATATATATGGATTATATAACTGTCAATGAAATCAGTAGTGCCCAGGCTATAATGAGTAGTAAGAAACAGTAATTCTTTAACCATATTTTAGCACTCAAAATTTGTCTTTACTGTATTACTGAATTACAACTAACAGCATATCACTGTCAGGGACCCATTAACATCATTTTCAAGACAGGAAGACTTGGTCAGATTTGTCAATAAAAGTGATGGACATTGGAGGAAATAGGTAATGGAAGTGTCATCTGAAAAAATGTCATCATCTATTTATCTGCCCAAGAATGTATTATTATATTAGACCAGAGAAAAGTTAAACAAAGTTTGGGAACAAAAGGAAAAAATAACTATGATTTAAAAATTGTGTATATAAGAAATGAGAGAATCAAAATAGACAGTGAGACAAGAACCTAATATCCCCCCCCCCAGATCAGAATTAAGAAGGTTGCTGTTTTTACAGAGATCTGGACATGTTTTCTTTATTGTTCTTCACTAGGAGTGAGAAGCTGTTGATTCTCTTTCAATACATTATCTCATTCCCAGTCAGATTTGTGTATTATTCCATTTTCCTTATTATCTACTATTTTATTGAACTCACATAGTTAAAAACTGAATTAATTTTAATATAAATTTTTCCTTCTTACCTTGCCTTTTGACCTGATTTGAACTATTAGGTAATGAGTCTTTCTTAACAACCTGTTCAGACATTCTTTCATTTTTCAGTTATCTGAATTCAGACTGATTTCCTTATTTTGTTAGGAATAAAATAATATCTTGACTTCTTAATATTTTACTTGAGCTTCATGGAAATCATTTTTAATCTTTCCATATAAAATGGCTTCTTACTAGTATGCTGTATCACAAAATTTGTTTTTCAACCAAGTCATTAGTGACATCAGGTTGAGATTATCTTGTGAAGGATGGAGAGAGGAAGGAATTATGGTAGGGGAAACAGTAACCACATGGATTTTTACATCAAGACACACACTTGGGGTTTTGTCGATATTGCAAGATCACTTACAGCATGTTTAAACTAATGTAAATAAATTTTAAATATTCCATGTGTACAGACTACATCTTAAATCTGCAGTGAATTACTTAACCTTCTAAAATAAAATAAGGTTAAAATTAAAAATCTTCAGATTTTGACAGGAATCAGAATTTCACAATATATAACTCAAACTGTTCAGGAAACAAATTTACCCTACATATAAAAACTAAGGAAATCTTAAACCTTGCAAAGAGAAAGACAACAAACATAAATTGTCCCTGAGATGATTTAGGAGTTTTAATGATTAGATAAAGACATTAAAGCAGCTATTAAAACCAGATTCATAAGGTAACAGTGAGCACTCTCTCTTTAAACAGATGGGAATATAAAGGATTTTAACAAAGAAATATGAACTGTTCTAAAAATTGAAAAACAAAGCATAAAATGTTGGAAGAAATAATGGTTTAATTCTTTCAAAATTATGTGAAGACATTAAAGTATATATTCAAGAAGCTCAGTGATTGTCAAACCTGGATTAGTATAGAAGCAAAGCACATACACTTTATATCAAACTACTGAACATGAAAGAGAAATAATATGTTTGGCACCTATCAGAAAAAAAAAACTACTCTATTCACTGAGAAACAACAATTAGAATTATGATGAATTTCTCATCAAAAACCATGGAGACAGTCAAATTATATTTTTCAAAGAGTTGAAGAAAAGAACTGTCAATCCCGCACAATTAACTGAATTTAATATTTGACTATTATCATGCTGGCTAATAGTATTTCTATGTACGTGTGAATCTATAAATAATGTATTAATTTATATTATGTACGGATGTTATTTTGCATCAAACTCATCATATTATTCTGCAATTCTATTAAACCTATTCTGAGATTATTACTAATGATATCTGTGAAGTTCTTTCACATTACCTGTTATAATAGTACTACGTAACACAAATATATCACAATTTTCTATCTTCCTTCTTACGGATATTTAATTTGTTTCAAATATTTTATAACAAAAAAATCTTAATTTACCTCCCGTATACAGATTATTTTCATTCGCGTAACAGGAAAGGTATCTGAAGGTATCTGTTTTTTATATAACAGGAAAGGTATCTGAATTTCAGGGCTTTCCTCTTGTATATTCTAACTACATTTTCCCCTTAATTTTCTCCTTTATATTTTTTAAGCTGCATATTTTCAAAAGTTCTGTATCTTGACCTATATTGTATGTTTATGTCACTAGGCAAGGTGCTTATGATACAGGGTCACGGTGCAGTTAAAAATTGTATTGGCGAGCCAGGCACGGTGGCACATGTCTGTAAACGGCAACCTAGGAAGCTGCGGAAGGGACCAGGGATCACGGTTCGAGTCCCACTGGGGCAATATAGGGAGACTTAGTTTCAAAAAAAATAGCTGGGCGTGGTGGCGCATGCTTGTAATCCCAGATACCTGGAAAGCTGAGACTGGGGATTGCTTGCGTCCGTGGTACCCCAGCAACGTGAGCAGGCAAAAATAGCGAGACCTAGTCCTCCACCAAAAAACTGTGTTGGAGCCAAAATACCCTGGTGGGCGGCGTCTAAGAGAATGGCCCCAAGTGAGAGAAAAGTGGAAGCAGGAAGAGAGGAGTGAGGTGAGCAAAATAAAAAATGAGATGAGAATGGTAGACTGAGAGAACAGATGGATGTCACCTGGTGAGAGAAAGCCAGGTGACATCCTGGACGAGTGAGCTAGTGTTGGCAAGGAGCCATGGTATGGCCAACAGAGAAGTAGCCAGTGTAGAGTCGGATGCCAGAAAGGCAGGCCAGGGGTGGCCAGGAGCTGCTGAGGGCAGACCTGGTAAATATGTCCAGAAACCACTGAAGGCAGACCTGCTAAAGGAAGAAGTGGAGCTGCAGCAAGGCAGCAGACTTAGAAAGCTGATTTGGGATCAGGATTTTTTTTAAGCCGTTTGAAGAGCAGTGGGGAAGTGAAGCAGTGCGGCATACAAGAGAAGTCTTGGAGAGAAGATGCTGGAGAAAGACTGGACTTTGCAGAAGTGCCGAGCTCTCAGGTTTGGAGGAGTCAAAGGGCACTATCATGGATATGTGTTTGGGACTTTTGGACTAAATGGTGATTAGGATAAGATAACTGGCCACTTCTGGCTTTGAGGACTTTTCGTTTTCCTTGTTGAATACCCTTTAAAGTAAAAGCCTGCTGCTAAACTGCATTTGTCAGGCAATTACTACACACCGGTGGTACGAACGTGAGGCAACCGGACTGACAGCAGCTGCATTTTAAAAGTTTTGTGGTTTTTTTTCCTATGGCTTGTTGTTTGGTGGCTTCTGCCCCTCTTTAACCTGATTTCACTTAGATAAATGTTCAAACATATCTGAATGTTGATCTGAAGGTATTAGATTAGCACTGAAGTCAATAGGTGAGTAAATCAGATGCTTCAGTAATGTGGGTTGACCTCATTCAATCAATTTAAGGTCTGAAAAAGGAGATCATGTTAAAGAGGAAGAAACTATTTTTCAGACTACCTTTGGGTTTAAATTAAACCAATCCAATTCTCCTATCTACTTACTTATTCTTAGGACTTTGTATTTTAAAATCTCCAAGTCATGAGTCAATTCTGAAAATCTTTTTTTTCTCTCTGTATGTACATACTCAGATGTGTGGAAAGAAAAATATTGGAGTCTGTTGTACATGGTGAAAGGTGCAGATTATGTTGGTGACAGCTTAGCCAGGGGGCCTGAGGAAGGAAGAGTTTTATACACATTCTTAACTGAGGAAAAAACACATGCTGGGGAGTTACGTTAACCACACAGAACAAATACCCAGTGAGAAGTCAGAGACTGTGTTTTAAACTTCATTCTCTTCTCTTACGGCTTGGAGATGCTGTGAAACACACTGACAGTATACATACTGTGGAGTCTCAGTGTTGGAAATCAGAGACCATGGATATCAGGAGGGCCACTAAAAGAGTCAGTCTTTCCCAGCCATTAATACACTTGAAAATCTTATTAAACAGCAAAAAGAAGTTTACAATTATTTAAAAGTCAAAAAGTATATAAATCAAACAAAACACAGTATCATCTACAAGAGTGTAGAAGTTATTTTTACTAAATGAAAGATTTTTTCTTAAAATCTAACGCAGGAAACAGGCAGATAAAAGATGTAGCACATGGTTTGTGTATATCTCAAGGAGAGAACAACTCTTTCAGATTCCAACAAAAAGACATGGAAGATTGTATTTCTCTATCAGATGTAGAGTTTGTATTTGCTATAATACAGAAAATCAAAAAGAAGAAAGGCAAGTCAAAGTGATACAAAATATCTCAGATAAGCTATTCAAAGAGACCAGTAAAATTCAAAAAAGAATGTCAATAGACTCAGAAATAAAAATTAATGAACAGAAAAAATAACTGAAGCTTCAAGTAAGAAAAGAGCAGGCATTCAGGTTATGAAAAATAATACATGAGATTTAAAAAAAGTTCTATAGAAAGATATGGAAGCAAATAAAATGGAGCATCAAATTAGTGATTATAATATTGCACAAAGAGCACAGGTAGAAGATAAGAGAGAAATGAAAAGCTCCCTCTCCCCCAAAAAAAGAACTCTGATAACTTTCAAACTCCATTAGGAAAGGCAAAACAAGGATAAAGGAATAGTGAATAGGGGAACAGAAAACTTATTTAAAGAAATATAACAGAAAATATCCTAATGTAGGGAAAAAAACTAAATATAAAATTCCATAAAATTAAATGGACACTTGGTTATATGAATACAATGAAACCTACACCAAAATACATGCTACTAAAAATACCAATTGTTCAGTACATAGAAAGAATCAAGTCAATTAAGTAAAAACAGTAAATATTTTTTAAAGCTTCTACCAGCAGACTTTCATCAGATATATCATGACACAGTACAAGGAAGGAGAGAATGCAATGAAAATTATAAAATGTTCAAAGATAAAAGCTGTTATCCAAGAATACCATAATATATAAGACTATCATCAGAAATTAAGGGGAAACAAACACTTTCCCAGACAAATACTAGGAGTTTGGCAATACTAGAAATATTGAAATGAGCTATCAAAATTGAAGAAAAGAAACTTCAGAAAAATTGAACAAGGAAATACATATAACCAGAAAACAAAAGATAAAATGATGGTAGCAAGTCCCCATATGTAATCAACTTCAAGTTAAATGTTAAACGACAAAATTAATCAATCAAAAGTTTACATCAAAAAGGAAAATCCAATTTTCTCTTATTTTTCCAAGACTCATCTGATCTCCAAAGATAAACATGTATTCAGAGAGTACAGGTTGAGAAGTAATCAATAAGTTGCTACCCTAAAAAAAAAGGCAAGGGCAGCTATACTTAGAATTGTTTGAAAAAAATAAAAAGACTTCAAATTAGTATAGGTAATAAGAAATGGTGTTGTCGGCCACGTAGGGTATGAGAAATGAAACGACAAGGAGAGATGGCCCAGCCACAGCCGGGGGTCAAATGGAAGTATGAACCATGAGACAACTTTATTAACAAAAGGGAGAGGTATTTATAGGCACAGGTCGAAGGCCTGGCAGGGCCTGGTGAAGGTCTGGTGAATTCCATGAAAGATAAACCATCCTGAGAAACAATTAGCTTTCTAAACAAGGTGTAAATCTGAGGATGCAGAAGGTGGTCTCTAATCCTGGGAAGATCTTTACATTGATAAGGAAAAACCAGGCATGCCATTTGCTTACATCAAAAGGTCATTCCAGATAGCTCTCCTAGGTTTTCCCAGGGGCCATTAACGAGAGAATCTCGTCTGGCAAGACTCTTTTGGAATGCAAATGGCGCACAGCAAAATGGGAATTTTCTTTTGTCTTTGATAATCACTTTCTACACTATAATGTTTATGATTGTGGTTATCTTTGATGCTGTTTTCTTTGGAATTCATTGAGCTTATTATATGTATATATTATTTTTCAATGAATTTGGGAAGTTTTTTTCCAAATATCTCTTTGGATATGTTTCAGCTCCTCTCTTTTCATTCTCTCCAGTGCGCATATAATGCATATTTTGGAATGCTTAGTGGTTTCTCACAGTTTTCTCTTTCTCTAATCATTTTACTTTCCTTTTTTCTTCTTTAGCTTGCATAATCTCTATCACTCTATATTCAAATTTACTTTTTCTTTTGTCTGCCAGTTCAAATTTACTGCTGGATCTTTCTAAGCAATCTTTTTTTTCTTTTTTTTTAATTTCAATTACTAAAGGTTTGTACCCTGTTCCTATCATTCTGTTCTTTTTTTTTTAATCTCTATTGCCTTATTGATATTCTTTATTTGATGAAATAATGCCAATATATATTCCTTTTGTAAAAGGGCAACAAGACTGAATTAGGGGGCCATGAAATAAGATGCTGCTGAGTAGGAAGACACTACTGTGGGCGAAGACTTGATAAAACACATGGTAACCTCTTTAGAATAGCCAAGCCTTGAGAGAAGAGAGTGCAAGCAGAAGAACACAGGATGACAGAGAGCATAAGAGTGCATGCAGGGAGAAGGAGAAACACACAAGGACCAGAGAGGAGGAGGAGGAAGGAGTTGGCTCTGTGGGGGTCCTAGCCTGGCATAGCCTGGTTGGGCCTGGTCCAGCCTCAGCTGTACAGTGAGAAGAAAAGCCACAAGTTTTTGGTCCATGGACAATTAAGTAAAAACAGTAAATAATTTTTAAAGCATCTACCAGCAGAATTTCATCAGATTTATTATGACACAGTACAAGGAAGGAGAGAATGCAATGAAAATTGCATTATAATAAGATGCAGCTGAGTAGGAGGAAGACACTACTGTGGGCGAAGACTTGATAATACACATGGTAACCCTCTTTAGAGGAGCCAAGCTTTGAGAAGTCCCCAGGCTGATAGGGACAAGTAAACGTTTGTCCCTGAGGTTAGGGCAGCTGGCTGGAAAGACATGTTGGCTATGTCTGACCCTGAGAGGAAGGGAGCTGTTGAAAATCTGGACTTGGAATTGACTAGACTGGAGTGAGGCATCCAGGGGCCTGGGTTGTTATGGGGACTCTAGGTTCCTTATCCTCTCATTAATAAATTCTGTTTCTGTTGACCTGATCTTGTACTGTTGACATTTGGGTGGATAGAAATGGTAGTGATGGGTTTAAAGACCAGTTTTTACTTTGTGAGGCAGTGTGAGGTAATTTACCTGTCTCCCACCTGCTAACAATTTCATTCTCTAGTCATGGTTTCTTTTAATTGTATGAATATCTTTATAATGAACATTTTGAAATTGTGAATTTAAAAGCATTGGGTCATACTTGCTGGTTTACTCACATTTTCTTCCAGTGTATGCATCATACTTTGCCTGCCTCTTTGTATATCTTGTAATTTTTGTGGGAATTGGGCATTTTAGATACCATCGTTTCGTGACTGATTGTAGGGAGGACCTGTGGGCTTTTTGTTTCTTTGTGTTTATCATGTTGAAGTCCACTTTCTCACAAGGCTGAGATTGATATTTCCCTCAGGGAGGGAAAAATTGGTAAGCCTATAGTCACCTTTGGAACACAGCACTATTGGAAGGACTCTCCTTACATTTACCTGATCACATCATATCCCACTAATAGCTAGTAGATTGCTCAGTTGTTTTAAACACTGCCTTCTGGCCTGTGCTATTGCAAATCACACTGTGATGCCTTTGCAGGAAGAGTTTCTGATGTCAGTGGTTGATATTTGTTCTGAACCCAGGAGGACTTCTCTCAGGGAAACATTCCTTGTTCAGTTCGTTCCAGGAAATTGTATCTTGGCTAGTCTGTATCTTGACTCTACTCCCAATTTTCCTTCACCACAACCTCCAATGCTTTAAAGAGTGCCTTTACACTTGAACTCCTTTATCTCTGTTGCAAATACAATCCATTCTTTTGGGAAGAGATTAGGACCTATTTTATACCCTGCTCTCCTCCAGACAAATTCTCCAGTGTAAGAGATGGGAACAATGGCTATCTTCTGACATTCCTGCTCTAGGTGGGTGTTTAGCAGCAGATACTTTTGAATTGCCTATCCTGGCAAGAAACCACTGCCTCATACACCAATTTCTCAACATGCTGTGCTCAGAGTTTTATATTGTAATTGCCTTTTTAATGAATGGTGTCTGAGTCAAACTGTCCTGCCATTGTTTGCTGCTGTGTCTTCTCTGTCTGTATTGAACAATCCTATCCTCATCCCCAATTGTACTGTAACCACTCTTCCTTTCCGGCTGTAGGTGTAAGAACAGGTTCACCAAGCTGTGTAGGTTCTTTATTCATTTGAGCAGTTACACATACTCACAAGGCAGAGCAGAGGTTGGGGGGGGGGGTTGGCGATAGGAGGCAGATGAGCCCCAAGGAATCTTCACAGTCTTTTTTCTGGTCTGTCTCTGGCATTCTCTTGTGCTCTCTCTGCACTCCTTTACCCCCTCTCTCCCAGACCCAGGTGTGCACACTTATACATGCATGCATCCATTGGACTGCACAGTCATGGGGAAGACTCAGTATTCCAGGTATTGGTTATACAACGTAATGGAGGAAAACGTCTGACTAACTCACTTACTCTGCAGTGAGGATAAGGAAGCAGGAGAAAATACATCTTTTCTAAAGCATGCTCACTCAGGATTTAATTATGCAGCAGGAAGTTGGAACAGGTTCTAAAACACTGGCATCTTCCCAGGAATCAAGTCGTTTGACTGAGAGATATAGAGAGAAAAATCTGGTTTTCTGGGCTAATCTGGCTGAAGAGAAATGAAGAAAATAGGCTTGGTTCAACTGCCACAAAATTTCACCTTTCTAACCAATTATTTTTCAGTGTTCTTGAGTAGATGTCTATTCATTGGTCATTTATCCTTTAGATTTTTTCCAGAGGCTTTAAAATATTTATATTTAAATGTTTGCTAACATCAATGAGGAGGTCACTGATATCAGTCTCTCCTGTCACATACATTGTTAGAGCAGAAGTAAATGTCATATATTTATATCTCAATAAAGCTTAATTTTTACACATAGTGAAATTTTTATAGAAGAAATAATGTGGCAATTGAGATTTAATTCATAATGTTCTAAGGAAGTGTTTGGTAATATTAATGAAATATGTTAGAATATATTAAAACTGAGTAAATGATGAATAGGCTTTGCTGAATAATTCTTTCTCTTCTTCTTGCCCTCCCTTTTCTTTTTTTCTGTCCAAGTACATTTCTGTTTTGTAGGTATTGGTTGTCATGGAGTGTGTGTGTGCATGTGTGTTTTGAAGTTCCATACAGCATGTGGAGGCCACACAGCAAACATTTAGCAGTTGCTGCCTCTGAGGAAAGAAGGTGTTAGGAGAAAAATGGGATAGGAGAGTGTAGTATAGAGACTAATGAGACATACTTACCCCCCCAATGTTTTATACAATTCTAAAATATAACCATATTTCCAACTCAGAATCTAAAATTTGGGCTATTTATTACTTTTTTCAAAGGATGTATGTTCAAGAGTAATCTGTAAGTCAGTGGCGGAGTCAAGGTTTGGATCTCAGTCCTCTCACATCTTAGTCTTAACCCAGAGTTTATTTATGGGATGGCACTTTTCCATCCTGACTTTAGGATAAGTCATGCTATTCCTCAGAAAAGCAGAGAAGGGCCTATAAATCACAATTTGAGAATATGTAGCTACAAAGGATCATTTTGAAGGATCCAAATTAGTGTGTATCTGCTTCACACAAAATTGTAACTAAAGATTGATTTTGATCTAAATGTGGTTGATGGCAGGAAAACTAAATCATCTTATCAAAATGAGCCTACATTGTGACATCTACTGATTGTGAGCCATAACTGCCTAGATAATATATTTATTTAACTTAGGCCTCCAGGGTAAAATGAACCTTTTTTGTAATTTTCCAATAGTAGAAATAATAATGATATATGTGTTCATAAGAAAGATAAGTGAGTAGGTCATGTATTATAAAATCACAGACTGAACAAAAATGGGATATTTAAAAACTTTCATCTTAAATATTCCATAAAAACCTTCATCTCTCACTGCTCCTTAGATATCATAGCAGTACTATAAAGCTGAACTGAGTTTTGAAAAAAAATAACTCTGATTTGTAGTGTTTGCCTAATTATGAGGTATAAGTACTCTATATGCTACTTCAGTCTACCAGTGGATCCACAACCAATGGAGTTTCTGATGATTCAGCTATCAATTGTCATTGGTGTGTAAGGTAACCTCAGCATAGTCACTAGCCATCAGTGACCAATGGGAGGATATACATTTGAAAATTAAAGTTTTGCACTAAAATTTTAGAGACAAGCAGGAGTTTTGAACACATGATGGCTAATTTTAAGTCTACTTGATCAGGCTCTAGGATGCCCAGATATTTGAGAAAAAAAATCACATTTAAAATCACGTTTAATGTCTTTGCAGGAGTGTTTCCAATTAATGTTGAATTAATAACCTGAGTAAAGCAGATTGCCCTTTCTGTCCTGGACAGGAAGAAAAAACCTGGACAGTACAAAAAGGCTGAGTAAGCAAGTACAGCTTCTGTTTGACTGTTAAGTGGGGACATAGGAGTTCCCAGCCTTTGAAAAATTGACTCTGTTTGAAGCACCCAGATTTCAGTCAGACATTTCTATCACCAACTCTCAGCAGAACTTTGAACTCAGATAGGAACTACTCCATTCTTCAGAGCTCTGCTTTACCAAAAGCACATTTTGAAACTTTTCAGCCTCCATAACTATCCTCTATAACTACTCCAACTTCCTTCCTTCCTTCCTTCCTTCCTTCCTTCCTTCCTTCCTTCCTTCCTTCCTTCCTTCCTTCCTTCCTTCCTTCCTTCCTTCCTTCCTTCCTTCCTTCTTTCCATCATATCTATCATCATTATTATAACCTACCATCTATCATATATCTATAAGATATACCAATCCTATTAATATGTTTTTCTGAAGAATCCTGATGAAAATGAACTTTTACACTTTCCTTGCTTAGGCTTTAGGTTTTGTTTTGTTGCCTCTCTTTTCTTTTTCTGTGTTTAACAGAATTCTTAAAATACTTTTTAGGTTTAACTTAAGCTTTGTGCATAAAGTAATTTCTATCTCTATCAACCTATAATAATTCTCCACTTTTCTAAATTTTTGAAATATTCAGTAAAAATATAAACCATTAATTTAGGGTTAGGGTCCACAAGTGTAACTTGTAACAGACATTCGAGGGTCAGTTTCCTTGATTATTTTGAAACATTATGAAAATGCTACACTGTTAGCAAGACTACAAGCAATAAGTCATGTTAAAATTTGTTACAGAGACATCATGATTGACAGAAATATCTTGATTGACAGAAACATCATGATTGACAGAGACATCATGAATTTTAAAAAAGATCACAATACTTAGAATGTTGTTGACACACATATTAGTTGTTATTGCTTTTGTCTTCACCTCAATTTATTGATAAGAAACCAAGATTGAAAGGAAAGATTTGTAGAATTGGAATTAGTACTGTTGATGATGTCTTTATTTTATATTTAGTGATCTTTTCTTTAGATATTTTATTACCTGTAATGATATCTTGGACCAATACCTTAAAAATTTACTTAAGAAAAATATTTAGTGATCTTTCTGCTTAAATGGATTAAGTAAAATTTTGAATATTTGAATTACATATTTACTATCTTAAATATACAATAGTATAGTCTATTAATTCAGAGAGAACTAATTTTACATATATCAAATTAGAGAGAATTCTTGGTTAAGTCACATGTCTGTATATATTTCTTAAAGGATGTGTGTATCAATGATGTCTGGTAGTATATAAAATAAAGTATTAATAAAAATCAAATGGATTGAATTCATAAAATGAGATTACTGTATTTCATTTAGCTGGTAAAATAATTTGGTCAACAAGATACTTGGCAACATATGAAGAATAAAGAAATATGTAGCGCAGTTTCATTATGGATCTGGAAATGGGAAAACTTGCATGAGATATTCTTTAAGTCATGGACAAAGGAGCTTTACCAAGGCTGTGTTTTTATTGTCATAGGTCATTCTTACTTTGATTGATAATGACACAAGTGAAAAATAAAGAAAACAAAGTGTTGTGGATTTACATTATCTTTGTGGCACAGACTATTACTATATATAACTGAAGACGTAGCCTTGAACATTTAGCTTGTAGAGTGACTGCAGTAATCTATTTCTTGATAATTACCTCAATTACTGTTTAAAGAAGTAGTATGTTTAAAAGTCTAAATGTCAATGGACTGTGATGCTTTGTTGATGGGTGTGGGGTGGTAACATATCTGAGTAGGTGTGGTCCTATACATTTGAATCAAGTATATTGTCATAAATCAGTATTATGTCATAAAGTCAATATAAAATAAGAAAAAAGAGATGGAATTTAATATATAGACTTAATTATCTAAAAAGTAAACTAAGATATTTACATATATTGAAATTTAACATCTGTTCATTCAATACTCAATCTTCTTTCATCTATTACTGACAGGAAATGACATGTTTCTTTATGTTTAAGGTGTGGGATAAATTCCATCACCAGTATTCAAAATGAAATTGAATAATTTTTTGCTATTTAATTAAGTTATCTTACTACATATCTCTCCCTCTGTAAGAAAGGAAATTATTTTCTTATTCATTTTGACCTTTCTTATGAAAATTTGAAAATAAATTGGTGCTAATTGGCTGTTTAAAAGAAAATGAAGAAAAAAATTTTAATGTTTAAACAATATTTTCTCGACTGTAGGCACATTATACATGTACAACTGTTGAAAAAAGTTCAATTGGACTGAGCAGAAAAAGTTATTTTAAAAATAAGAAAACTGAGTGAATATTTAAGTGAATTTAGAAGACAATTAAAACTAATACCCTCTCACTTTTTTTTTTTTTTTTTTGAGACTAGGTCTCGCTATTTTTGCCCATGGAAACACAGGCTTACATTGCCCAGGGTACCACTGACTCAAGCAATCCCCAGCCTCAGCTTCCCAGGTAGCTGGGATTACAGGCACATGCCACCACACCCAGCTATTTTTTGGGACTAGGTCTCACTACCTGCCCCCGGCGGGACTAAAACGTGATCCCTGGCCTGCGCTGTGGTTTCCTAGGCTGCTACCTACAGGCATGCGCCACCATGCCCAGCCTTATCCTCTCACTTCTTTTTCCAGATGTCAGTTCTGTAGTGGGTTTATGACAGCTTTGTATCAGACTTCATACACTTCTTGCTAGATTTGTGCTTAAGAGAACACATACGATGTGGCTTTTCTGGAAATGATCAAAGATCTTCAAAAATAATTTCTATCATACATAATAAACATTTTTCAGTATTATTTAAGATAAATGCTTTCCCAAATAAATATGTATGGGAAAAAGGGATGCTGGGATGACGTAAAGTGAGAATTTCATTTTTAGTAAACTTGCTCTAGGAATTGTCCACCCACCAAACTCTAGCATGTGAATGCATTTTAAATGGCTGAAGAAGATAGTTCTCTCTACTTTGAACGTAAACTTGAATTTCTGAAGCTTCTCTCAGTACAAATCCCAAGACAGCAAAATAGCAGTACTGGAATTAATTAATGGTGAGAGACTTAATAAAATTTGAAATGCCATTGCTAATTTATTTAATGTCCATTGTTTAACTCTACCCAGGGAGATTGAAATATTGATTGTATGATTATCTGGTTTCCTTTAGGCCACACATTAATTTGCAAGAGTAAATGAAGTTTAACTACCATGAGAAGTAAAGTAAGCCTACCATGTCCTTATGATAAATTTTAAAGTGTATCTTATTGAAAAGTAAAGAAAGTAATTAATGAACAATACAAAAATGTAACTGCAATGTTACCAATACCACTCACCCTGCCTGTTTCAAGAGTTGTGAAAAGGAGATTTTAGAAATAGCTAGATTAGGGAGAAACAAACAACAACAACAACAAAACCAGGTAACAAGTACTCATGAGTATGTGGATAAAAAAGAACACTTTTCTACTGCTAATGGGAATGCAAACTGGTCCATCTACTGTGAAAAGCTTGTAAAAAATCCTCAAACTACTAAACTACCATTGAACTATCATTTGATCCAACAATTCCACTTCTGAGAATCTACGCAAAGGATACAAAAATACAAAATAATTTAGGAAACCAGGACTTCTATATTTCCAATAACCAGGATATGAAAACAACCCAAATTCTCCAAAATAGATGAATGGATCAAAAATTTGTGGTACATTTACACAATAGAATATTACTCAGCAATCAAAATAACAAACCCATGTGGAGCAACACAGGTGGAGCTAGAAGGAATCATGGTAGCAGAATTAAGAAAGAAAAATATGATAAATATTGAATGTCTCACTTATATGCAGGATGTAGGGAAAACAAACAAATGTACAAGAAAAGTTAAAACTGTAAGACAAGAGAAGAAAAGCATACTGAGAGAGAGGGGAGGGAAGGTTGTGAAATCAGGGGAGAGATAAGCTCAAGAGATCAGGACAGTTTATGGGTGACATGGTGGTAGGAGAACTTCAGTGTATACAATGATATAAAAAATAAGATGTAGACAAGAAAAATGTTTAAAAGGAGGAATATTTAGATGTTCTTGATATTTGGAGGAGGGAAAAATTAAGTTCCGCTTTTAAGGATGAAGGAAAACAGTGAATATGAAAGTTCAGATCCTGTTCCAGATAGCAGGGAACTTTAGGAGTGCTAATATCTTTTAAGATTCACAGAGATGATTTAACAAATATTTTATTTCCTGTATTTTGCATTTTTCAAATAAGCAAATATTCTTAGTGGTAACATGGAGATTTTAATCTGTCATGAGGACTTTCCCCTAAACTACAAGCATTTCTTTTAATGAGAATGACTTAATTAACTTTAAAAACAATTTCAATTTCATTTTTTTAGGTTGAAATACCCATCATCATTGAAATAGTCATCCCCCAAAACAGCAAATTCCATACCCCCTGGTTCCTTCCCCAGCCCCTGGAAATTCTTAATTTAATTTGAATCTCCTTAGAATTTGTGTTAAGTGGAAACATCCAGTAAGTGTATTTCTTTGTGATTGACTTCTTTTTTTAATTTAGCAAACTGTATCCAATGTTTCTAGACTCTATACCATATACCAGTGTCTATTGTGCTTCATGTCAGTGATATTCCACTGTACATGAAACATTTATATATCACTTGATGCGCATTTGAGTTGTTTCCATTTTTAAGCTACTATAAATAGTATCATTCTGAAAATCTGAGTAAAAGTTTTTGGCGGGCATATATATTCATTTAGCTCTGATGCATAGTTAAGAATGAAATATTTGGATAATATAGTAATTCTGTGTTACATTTGTTACATTTAGAGGAACTATATAGCTGTATTCCAAAGCAACTGTGTCATTTTTCTAACACCTCATCTGTATCCTGTACAGCATGCATTATTCTTATATTTCTTTATAACCATCATTATGGGTAGTAAGTTGTGCCTTTATACTTTATATTAGATATAGACTTAGTTTTTGCTTCTATTTCTAGAAGAGTTTCTAAAACTTGGAATTTCTTGTGATAAATTACAAAGGTGTCCGTGGTTATGTGAGTGAAGTTGAAATTGGG
Source organism: Uropsilus gracilis (assembly GCA_004024945.1). Lineage (NCBI taxonomy): Eukaryota > Metazoa > Chordata > Mammalia > Eulipotyphla > Talpidae > Uropsilus > Uropsilus gracilis. The sequence goes on along the minus strand of PVHY01015784.1, from coordinate 12,303 downwards.
TCAACAACAGGGCAGAAGCCTCTAACCAACACGACATATTCAAAATGTGGCTTCTGTAACCCAGGTTTCCTCAGGTTTATACCACCCATGTGTAGCAGTTGCCAGTCAAACACAGTTTATCAGCAGGATTTATTTACAAGGGACTATTAACAGGGAAAGCAAAAAGTGCACTATAACCACAAGTGTCCAGTTATCTTACTCCAGTCAGCATTTTCAGTCTCAAAGGTCCCAAAGACACATGTCCATGATGGTGCCCCTTTGCCCTTCCAAACCTGAGAGGTGGGCCCTCTGCCAAGTCCAGTCTTTCTCACCATTTTCTCTTTGTTGCTTCTCAGTGTTCTGAGCTTCTCTAAGTCTCTTTAAACTTCTCCCACAATTGCTGATGCACAAATCACCATTTCCAAATCCCTGGCCATCTAAAGGCACCAACTCACTATGCCACCTTGCTGTAGTGCGACACTCTCCACACCAGTCACTCATTTACCGGCCACCATGCTCCTTGCCACCATCAACTCACTCTTCCAGGGAACTTCTTCCCAGTCTGGTCACACCCCACTACCAGTCCATTATTCTCATCTCTCCTCTCTCCCAAAGTCTCTCTTTCTAGTTTAGGCTCCTTTCCTTTTATTTATTTTCCCTTTTTCCTCTCTTCAATGCCAAAGGGTCCAATTTCCCTCTTGAAGAAACATTTTCTCTTCCCCACCTGGAATATGCAACAAAGCAAATGTATCCTTATCCTGTTAAGGCTATCTTTTACTTCTGTGTTTTTCAGACAACTAATTGCATTAATGCATAAATTTTAATACTGCCCATATGGGGTTCTGCCTTCAATACTGCCCATATTGGGATCACAGCTTCAAAGTAACCTTTAGAAAGAATCACAGAATGAAGACTGATCATCACCATGAAAAACTGATCATCACCATGAAAAATCATGGTATTCAAAGGTTGGAACATTCAGTCTTACCCCTTGACCTCCAGGAAGGAAAGAGTTCCTGGAGATTGAGATCTATCACTAATGCTTCATGGGTTAATAAGTCATGTTTATGAAATGAACTCTTTATAAATCTTAAAAGGTGGGATGCAAAGAACTTTCAGTTCATGAACCTTAGAGTTTGAGAAGAGTGGTAAACCTGAAACAAGGATCTTACATACTTTGTCTTATTAGTCTCCTCATTCTTGAATTGTATTCTTTTACAATGAGAGAGTAATTCAGTAAGCAAAAGATTTCTCTGACTTCTGTGAGCTTTTGTAGCAAGTTAGAAGTTTTTGGAATCTCCAGTTTATAGTTGATCATGTCAAAAGCATAATTACCAACTTAGGTTTGCAGTTGGCAGCTGAAATATAGGACAATCAGTGTAACTGAGCCATTTGACTTTGGTATCAGATGCTTTTCTAGGAATATAATCTCCTGCTGTCCAAGATTTGCTTGTTGGTATGGCTAAGTCCTACCTATATTTATTGTAAATGATTGCCAGAATCTAAAGAGAAGCTTTATCTACTGGCCATTTTGATTTTCATGTCCTTAATGGCTAGTGATGTTCAACATGTGCCATGTGCATAGTGACTCTTGGTACACATCTTCTGTGAACAAATATCTTTTCAAGTTATTTGCCCATTACAAAATTGCTGTCTTTTTACTGAGTTTAAATATACTTTATCCTTAATGCAAATTTGATATTAGATACATGATATGAAAGTATTTTTCCAACTCTATGATCTAATTGCTAACTTTATAGTGTCTTTTAAAATAAAAATTATCTTTACCATTCTGAGTTACCATTTTACACCAGTAAGAATGGCCTATATAAAAAAATTGGCAACAACGAGTGTTGGCACAGATGTGGAGTGCAAACTACTACATGGCTGGTGGGAGTGCAAACTGGTCCAGCCATTAGGAAAGGCTGTTTGGAGGACCCTCAAACAACTGAAAGTATAACTACCATTTGACCCAGCAATCCCATTTCTAGGAAACAAAAACACTCATTCATAAGGACAGCTATATTCACATGTTTATTATAGCACTATTTACAATAGCCAAGATATGGAAACAACCCAAACTCCCCAAAATGGATGAAAGGCTGAAAAAGATGTGGTATATTTAACAATGGAATATCATGCATCTATCAAAGAAGACAAACTAATATCATATGCAGCAATGTGGATGGAGCTAGAAGGAATCATATTAGTGGAAATAAGCCAGAAAGAAAGAGAGATGCTATGGTCTCACTTATTTGAGGTATATGAGAAAAACAAAGAAACGGTTAAGAAAAATTTAAAACTTCCAGCAGAACTGAAGCATAGAGCAAGAGAGGGGCAGGAGGGATAAAATGGGAGTGGGTAAGGGCACAAAAGACTAAGGTGGTGCATGGTGGTAAGGTGATGGGAGAACTTCGTCGTAGATAATTTAGATAGATAGATAGATAGATAGATAGATAGATAGATAGATAGATAGATGGAAACAATGAAAAATAAATTTTTATTTTGACATTCATAAAACAGCAACTCACATTGGTAATACTGGCTGTGGTTTTCTAGATCCTTTTACTACAATGATAAATAAACAATCAAATTTCATCTTGTCTTATCAGGAAATTGGTACTTGGTTCTAGAATCCTACTTTGATAAAGAGTATATACATCCAGAACATTTGAAAATTTATTTCAGGAGTTTAAATTCAAACTTAACAGATTACAAAGAAGTTAACAGGTGTGACATTTTGAGTGAAAACTATTCTAAAACATACACTTCTGTTTTACTACTTTAGCTCTAGACTTGACCTCACATGAGATCCCAAAATGTGGTGTGATATAGGCAAGCATTGGCTTAATAAGAACATTGAACAGCACAGGAGTTCTGTGGTCATTTAGAGAACTAGTTAAAAGTCATGTTGTTTGATTTGAATACCTAAGCTGCCTTGTTGAATCATGTCTCTTTTGTTATTTAGAGAATACAAATTTGTTTAAAATTTTAAAAAAAGGTTTTAATTATTATAAGCCCAATTTATCTATTTTTATTTTGTTGTTACTTGTGCTTTCATGTCATATGTAAGAAAACTTGGCAAGACCCAAGGTCACAAATATTTAAGCATATTATTATTCATAAGAGTTTATAGATTTAGCTTTTATAATTATGTCTTTGAAACATGATTATTTTCCTTCTTCGGTATATAATTTGTCATCTAGTAAATATTTTATCCATTGTTTCTCTGTGCTTAGAATTTTGAATTGAGTGTTCCTATATAGTCTTTATATTCATTTAACTTGTTTATAAACCTTAAACTTTTTTCTTATATATATGAAATAAAATTAAAATTATTATTTTAGTGTTCTAATTCTATGATATTAATAACAATCCACTTCAACTCCTTAATTTTTTTCACAATATGCATTTGAATTTTTTTCTTACATATTTTCATTCCTGGAACATTTTTCTTAGATGTCAGATATGATAACTTGATTATATATGATAACTTGATTATATATATTCATATGTATATATATATATATATATATATATATATATATATATATATATATATATATATATGAAACAGGGTATAATGAAGACTTTCTGACTTTAACTTTAACTGGATACAGCTATCTGCCTGCTTCTCTCTCCAAAGCAGGCTACACACTCTTCATTAGCATTTTCACTGATCACCTTTACCATCGATATGCAAAAGCCAACCAACTGCTCTCTGCTTTCAGCTCCAAAAACTGCAGAAAAAAAAACTTTAAAACAGTTTAAACTTTCCACTCGTGGGTTCTTACCACCATCCCCAGCCTTCTCAACCAAAATACCAAACCAATGTAAGACTATCAGTGCAGTGCAGACTAATTTATTTCTAACAAAGTGATTTCTAATTATCCTAATAATTACAAAAGAAACATGTAAGACTCAGAATACTTTAACATTGTCTAAAACCTTTCTCAGTATTGTAATGAAGCCAGGGCCCAAAGATGAACCCAGTTCCGAATATGGGCATTGCAGACATCTGCATCTGAAAGACAGAGACTAAAACTAGGCTGAGGCCAGTTCCCCCTTTGAGAGTAAAGTGGTTACTCTAAAAGTAACCAGGGCAGACTGGGGTTATGTAACGTAGGGTCCTGAGGTCGAAGTCAGGCCCAGAGGGCAAAGCGAGGTAACACACCAAGGGGGGGTGGTCAATGGGAAGCAGGGAGAAGGATGAAAAGAGGGGAGGTGGAGTGTGGAGAGATACACAATTTTGGAGAGGAGCGTGGAGAGTGGAGTGAGAGCGAGAGCCTGGAGATTGGGATCAGGCGCGGAGGTTTGGGGCCTCAGAAGAAGGACCCGGCTGGGTCCTCTGGAGCTTCCTCACCTCCCCAGCACTTGGTTCCTGAGGAGCAAGACCTGTGTGAAGGCGGAGGAGAGGTGACCCGGGTAAAGTGCGGAGCCACGGTGACACTCGGACAGGCCTGCCTTTGGGAGACCATCTGAGCCCCACCTGTGTTGGTTGGATTCATCTGGTACCAACTGGAGCGACAGGATTGGGAGTCAAGGTCCTGGCATTTCCAACCAGAAGTGCCTAAGACTGAGGTAAACCCCACGAAGCTCCTTGAGGAGCAGAAGTGGGGCTCTATTCTGTTTGGAACATTTGTGAGGGTGTGGACTCTTTCGGTTTGTTTTTTTTTCCTTATCTGTAAATAAATCTCTTGTCTATCCTGGTTGTTAAAGTTGATATCTGAGCAGCTGCTGTGCGCAGGCGGGAGAACCCATAGGAAGGAGGAATTTAAACGGGGGTATCCCTATCCCCACGATAACATATATATATAAATTGCTGAGAAAGAGTCTTATTCTTCCTGGTACTATTTTAAATCATTGTAGAAAGGATCATGCTTAATTCACTTTAAAATATTTATTAGGGGAGACCAGAAAGAAAAACTTGATCTAACTACTAAGCTAGAAACTTCTGAATGTTTTACTGGAGTCCATATGAATATCTTTTGCATATTTTCCAATTGGTGGGAGCAGGAACTATCTCCATTCCTGTGAGAGTTTCTGAGTTTATTATAATCAGTTTTAAGTGTTCTCTGTCCTCAGGCATTTTACCATTGCTGGCTGTTACTCAAAGAGTATCATTTTAACACTTTAAAGCTATTGATACTTATGTTTATGTCAAATTCTGTCCTGCTTGTTACTCTATCCTGTTAACTTTAGTCACCTTGGTCTCCTTGGAACAACTCTATATCATCAACCTGAAATGTCACTGGTCATGGTTTGGTGCTAGTCCCTGTACTACAGTCTTGGAAGCAGTAAACTGGATATGGGTGTGACTTGTCACATTTATTTTCTGTTTAATCATCATCCCTTTTTGACTAAAAGTAAATATTTTGAAAGTCATTGTTTTACACAGTGCTTTTGGATTTTTAGATGAAAGCAAATCTATTTCATTAATCTGTCTGAGTTTCAAGTAGAAGTCTTGGATTCCCTGTACAGTATCTTCCTTAGTACTTCACCATTTCCCAATATTTTTCCTGATTGATCTTACTGTTTTTATTTGCAGATCCAATGCAGACATAGCCTTTTCAGTGTGTAACAACAACAAAAAAATTCTCTAGACTAAATTTTATGAAGAAGCCATGATCCCGTTTGAAGCGTGATGGTACAAAGCCGTTTGAAGCCGTGACCCCAACATGGGCAGTATTAGAATTTAGGCATTGCTATCATTAGCTGTGTCTGAAAAACACAGAGGTAAAAGATGGCCTAACTGCATAAGGGTACTTCTTTGTTTTACTTTGTTGCAAATCCGGGGGGGGGGGGGGGAGAGAAACTGGATCACCTGGAAGGTATTTGAGGGGAAACTGGAGCCTATGGTTTTCAAGAGAAAAAAAAAAAAAGAGAGATGGAAAGAAAGGAGCAGAGACTGAGGGGAAGAGACTTTTTTGGGAAGAGAAGAGACATGAGATAGGTGGACCAGTAAAAAGCCTGTAGCCAGGTTGGGCGGAAGTCTCCTGGAAGAGTGAGCTGACACCTGAAGATCGCCAAGGATTTTGAAAGCTGATTTGGAATCAGCATTTGTTGAAGAAGTTTGAAGAGCCTTGGAGAAGCTGAACAGCTTGGAACACTGGGGAGAGAAAGATAAGAAACTGGTGAAAGACTGTTATTTGCAGAGTGCCTGCCTCAGGTTTAGAGGGGCAAAGCGACACCATCATGGACCTGTGTCTTTGGGACCTTTGGGACTAAAAATGGTAACTGGGGTAAGATAAATGGTTATTTGTGGCTTTTAGAATTTTGTGTTTTCCTGGTTAATTTTACTTGTAAATAAAATCCTGTTCAAATTCTAATTAACTGGCAACTGGTAGAGGTGGTAAGAACCTGAAACAATCTTGGCAGAAGAAACCACATTTTAAAAGTGCTGCTTATTTCCTTTGGCTTGTGGTTGAAGGCTTCTGCCCCACTTGCATATGATATCAAGTTGACTAACTGAATTGCACTGGAGAACCTACATGTGTATTCAAGCATGAAATTTGGGAATACTCAGTCTTTGTTCAAAATCTACTCTAGTTCCAGAAAGATTAATCCAGAAAACCATAAATCTAAATTTCTAGTTTTTAAAAATCTAAATCAAAAAATGATTGCAATACTTCTCATTTTTTCTTCTTCTACTGGTTGAGTCCCAGGTAATAAAGACTAGACATAGTAAAAATCTGTAATAAAAAAAAAAATGGAAAAACTTTCTCATATCTTTAAACCCATGCAGAGATCTCATTCTTATGTGGCCTTGCTCTATATTTCATGCTTCGTTATTAAAAATATTGTCCTCATCAAGACCATCTAATTCCATCATCTCAGAAATACTGAGTCTAAGTGAAATGTTATTTATTAAAGACAGTATAGCTTTATTCTCTCAAGTTCTTTTTACTACTTGGGAAATGTTTTCCAAGCACCATGTTTACACTTCTGTGGTAACAGCTAAATTATTTACTTACCTATTATTTCACAGTACATCACATATTACTTGTGTTCCGAAACAATATCTGCAACAATACTATGCACCTGTATCTACCTAGCATGCTGCTTACACACGATAATAGCAAACAAAGTTTCAAAAGGAGAATAAATAAATGAATAAATAAATATAATAAATAAAGTTAAATAAAGACAATAAAATTTTGCTAAGTCAAGATATAGAAAACTGTAAATAAAGTGAAATCAGAGGGAAAAGGGTAAAAATATAACAAAGCTAATGTCACTAAACAAGTTGCCAAAAATATTGATGTAAATGATCAAGCCAGGTGTTTTGCTCGCACCCAGAAATTTCTGAGTCATAAGGATTATCTTCATAAGAAGAAGATTTAATCAAGATGCCTACAAAAGAAGTTGATGGTAGTGTCCTCCAAACATTCCAGGGCAGACATGTTAATTGTTGATCCAGGCAAATGGCAAAAGAATCTTGGAATTTTTATTATATCCAAAGTGCTTTTATTCTGAGACAGGGAGCAAGATACACACAGGCAGGCAATTGGCCAGGGAAGAGAGACTCTTAACTCTGAGAACAGCCCCCAAACAACTGCTTTACTGGCCACCCAGCCTCCTTTATCCTGGTAAGTGCCCTAGTTACACAAAGGATACACTATTATAAGTGCAAGATCCATCTGTTGCTTGCTAGTATTTCAAGGTTATGGGTTATCCAGTGTGTGGCAGGTCAAAAACATCCTTATATTGACCCATTTTCCTCACAGGTAGGTACCCCAAAATAACTGGTTTCCCAAATGGTAGAAGTGCTGGGGTTTTATAAACGGTGAAACAATATGAGAGACTTGCAGGGCTTCACATTTTCAGGTTCAATGAGGTATGGGGTAGTCTCAGTGACAGGAGTCAAGGTGTTTGACTTTCTCAGCTAGGTGTTTTATCAGCAATCAGTCTGTTTGAGTCTGACACCACTGTCAACTCAGGGGTACACAGAGAATTTTATTAAGGATGTGATGCAGTCAATTTTTCAAGTTCCTAGAAATGCAGGTGGAGCCAGTTACTGGTTGATCACAAAGGGTACTTGTGATCAAGGGGAGTACATTCAGTGATTTAATCCTTAATCCTAACAGTGAGTTTAATTCAATGAATCTTGCTGGGGTAGGGGACTACCCCCTTTTTAGTTTTTGTCAATGTGGGTTCTCCCACCTAGGCAAACAGTTGCTCAGAGATCAAATAGCAACAAGGATTAACACATGGGTTTTTTTTATAGTGGCAGGGTGGGGGGGGACAATGAGTCTAATAGTCCACACCAGCACAAGTACTCAGGGAGCTGCATGGGGTTTACCTCAGTCTGCAATCACCAATCTATATCCTTGTCCTTTGGTTCTCCGTCACTTCCCACACAAGGTTCAGCTCTGGTCTCTCAGGGTTGCAAGGTGGCTTAGGCTCAGCACTTGGTCTGAGTCGCCTCTCCTCCACCCTCACATCCTCACATGGCTTCCAACCCTTCAGGGCTGGATGCTGGGAGAATCCCAGAAGACTCCGCTTCTGGGTCCTTTTCCTCCAGGTGCCAAAACCTCCGAACCAAAACCTCCAAGCTTTTAGCTATTAGCTAGGTGAACTTGCCTCCTCTCTCCCCTTCCCAAAAGTTCGTCCCCCAAGTCATGCTCCTTTCTTTTTTTTTAATCTTTCTTCTTTTTTTCCCCCTAAAAACCAAAAGCTTCAATTTCCCTCTACACACCCTCCAGGTAATACATTCTGTCCTCCAGGGTTCACACCCGGAATTTGCAACAAAGTAAAAATACCCTTATCCTGTTTACACCAGTACCCTTTTACTTCTGTGTTTTCCAGACAGTTAATGGCATCAATACCTAAATTTTAACACTGTCCATATTGTGGTCCCGGCTTCACTTTTGACATAATTTTTCATATTTTATTAAACTAGCATCTCTCTCAATATGACATGCAATTACACTTATCTGTATTTTATAACTGTTTATTAGACCACTGCTTCAGCATGACCTCAGAAAGCTGTCTGACTTACAATATAACTCCTATGGTTTAGAAAGAAGGTCTCTCTTCCTCTTTCATATAATAACTATAGAGTATAGGTCCAGATATTACACAAAGGAGGTAAATGGACATTGCCTGTTTAGAGGTAAGGAAGACAGAAAGTAATTTTTTTCCACATCTCCTTATTTCATTTTCTTTTTAATAGAGAAGATTCAGAATCTTGGCAACAGAAGAACAATCATTTTTGAATATCATGGAGTCAAAAGTACATATTTCCTCTGACATTCCTTAGACTATCTTTTGGCATCCAAGATTGATGGTTCATAGAAGGTGGTTTAACAACACAGGTGCAGTTAGGCACTTAGGTGAGGGATCACTAAGCTCCAATCAAAATCTTAAGAGATAGTAATAGCAATTTTTCAAGCATATATCTGACTTCTCTGGCTATATTATAGTGAATTTTCCTCGTGAACCAGCAAGACATAAGCCATTACAGTGCCTGAGGACATCTTTTGAAAACAGAACATACCTTCTTTATACATTTAGAAACTTGAAGGTTCAGAAACTTAAAAAATAACAATTTTCCTATATAACAAGTTTCTATGGGGAAATAAAATGTTTCTAAAGAACTTTTATACCTAGAAAAAAGTTGCATTTGAAATCTATTATGGTGGCTTGACAGAGAAATCAAGATCATTCAACTTCATATTGAATACTCTTTTTGAAAGATGGAATTTCCTTTTTCAAGTGGGCCATTTTTATTCTCTCTCTCTCTCTATATATATATATATAGATAGATCTTGCATCATGTATTCAAGTGGGTCTTTTTATTTCAAAGGAGGATAATTTTTATTAATATGTACTAACAAACAATATTAAAGGTGATCTGAGTCAATTAGTAAAATTAACGATTAACCCAAGGTTATAAATCCCACTGTTATAAGTAATTTGAACTCTTGCTTCTTGATAATAGTGGTACTTGCATGATTTTTGGTCAAAATACAAGTATAGTATATTTTCATTTTCTTTTTAATTCAAGTAACACTGTTCTAGATCATGTTTTGATGTGTAAGATCTTCAACTATAGTTATCTGTACCCTACCACACCTATCATCCAAACACCTATAGTCCACTACCATAGTCCATTCTGCTCTCTCTCCATCTCAATCATGCCCTCCTATTTCCCTATCCCTCATCTCCACTGGCAGCCTCTGTTCTAGCATCATTTCTAACATTAATTCTTAGTTTGAATTTATTATATTCTTTGTTTAGTTTCTCTGAACTCCACAAATAAGTGACAGCATCTGATATTTGTCTATTTCCTTCTAAATGATTTTGCTTAGTATAAATTCCTATAACTCTATCCATATCACCAGAAATGACAGTAGTTGATCTCTTTGATAGCCAAGTGTATTCCAGTACATATATTTGTGTGTACACACACAAACACATCTTATCTTCCTGATTTAGTCATCCATTTTTGGTTATTTAGATTGTTTCATAGCCTGACTTTCGTAAATGATTGTAATGAAATGAGAGTGTATGTTTTACTCAGAATTCATGCTTTTGTACTTTCATGGTAGACACCTAGGAATGGAATTCCTGAGTCATATGGCCGATCATTTTTAATCTTTTGAAAAACCTTAAAAAAACCCCTTGATACTATTTCCCATAGGACACCGACTATTATACACTCCCATCAACAACATAAGAGAGTGCCTTTTTTCCTCCACATCCTCACTGGTACTTATAATTTATTTATTATTTCTCTTTTTTTGGAAAGGACATGGAGGTATTGTAAGAGGGGTCATCCTCATAGGAATGAGGTGTTTTCTTGTATGGTTTTGATTTGCATTTCTTTAGCAATGAGTCATGATGAACACTTTCTCATGTGCCTATTGACCAGAAGCAATTCACTTTTCTAAATATATAAAATTTGCTTCAATTAACACTGACAACTATTTCTAAAATGATTTCACCTAGATACTGTATAAACTTCTCATTTTCAGATGAGGAAAATTTGACCAAGAATAATTAAACAGCTGAATCAAAATCAAATATCACAAAGACATTAAATCTGATACAAAACCTTTGGATTCCATATTTTATTGCCTTTCGAATGTCACACAAGTATACCTATTATTAGCTGAAAATATTTAATCAATAATTAACCCAAACATAATTTAGCATTATTTGTAAAAAATGCAATACATGCAGGATACAATTATTAGAATTTGTAATTTCTTAGTCCTTTTACTAACCCACGTGTCATCTTTGAGGATACGAATTTGAAAGAAAAATATATTGAGTCCATTTAATAATGCTAACAACTTTTGTTTTCATTATTTGCTTTTTACAGCAAGACATTTAATATTTAAATTTTATTAATCAAGCTCCACTTATTCATCTAAATTCTAGATGCCAAGTGTATGCTTTAAATCAAAATCTGGCAAAGTCACTGACTCCTGTAGCACCTGGAGTCCAATTTCCTTTGCTTAACACACTAATTCCATTTGCAGTGTTTTGAAAGGTGGCCTGATAGCCAGTTATCTATGTCATTGATGCAGCTAAAGATCAGATGAGCATCTGTATTTGTTTTCTTCACAAACCATTAGCCAAGAAATTTTATTTCATTTTCTTGCTGAATTATTCTTCAAGTTGCTGAGTCATTTAGAAACTGGGTTTAGTAGGCAAAGGTGAATAAAGGAGATTTCTTCTAATTTTTCAGTGAGAGTAAACCCACTTCATTTTATTCCATCTGTGTTTTTAGTAGAAGTCCTCAGATACCCTATGAATTTTATAAAACTAAAATTTGCTCTTCAATTTTAATGTAAGATGAGGTGTCTTCAGTTGTAAAATAAAAGGACTTGCTTAGAAATGATTTGACCCAGCTTTGTAGTCTGATCATGTGTGAAATGAGCATGATCAATGTTGGAGATGTTCAGTATAGTGGAGATAAACAGTTGCAGATGCTAATGTACATTAGATGACTTGTCTTTTTTAATCTATTCCAAAAAACAATGGGATTTTTTTAAAATCAATGCATTTTACTAGTAATGTCACATTATTGAGAATCACAGATTTCATATCTGCATTGTCACACTTTGGGTTTGAAAACTGTGACAGATCTATTATAACCCAAGTGAAAATTGTCAACTCTGAAATGTGACTTAGTATTAGAAGAGGGCATTCATTCTAAGACACATAAGAGGAGTTAAAAGAAATATCCATGATCTGTAAAGTATGATTGTTTTTAATATGCTCACCATCTTTTACTCTCATGGTAATTTTGCAGCTCCTTCCTTCCTTCCTTCCTTCCTTCCTTCCTTCCTTCCTTCCTTCCTTCCTTCCTTC
>PVHY01015783.1:0-35260 GCA_004024945.1 Uropsilus gracilis | reverse complement strand
CGGAAACTTGGGTGAACCCCCAGGAGGGGAAGGAGGCAGAAGCAGGTACCATGAGCTGAGCATTATGTGGGAGGTGAGGAAAAGAAGCCACAGCACAGACAACCCAAGAGGCAGAGGATGCTGGGCTGGGAATACAGCTGGAAGGGAATATGGCAGCCAGGGGGAAGACTTTTAAAGGAGAGGAGTTTTACCTGTTTAAGAGCAAAAGGAAGGTTCCCACTGGGAATTAGAGGATGACTATCCGAAGGAGAGAAGGTAATCTAGGATGGAAGCATTCCCCAGGAGGAGGGATGCAGATGAGAAGTCTGTGCTTAAGACAGATCCAGGGACTTCCCTGCCAGAAGAGGGAACAGAGAATGAATGGTGTGAATGTCTGAGCCAGAAGTTCACTTATGGGTGTTTTCTTTATGTCACCAAAATATCTTCCTAAAGCATCTCTTTAAATTGAGGGTACTTCCCAACAGCTTAGGTGCATATAGATCCTTTTGTAGAAACATATCCTCAAACAATTAACTCCCAAATCAAGTGTCCTCATCGCAGTGACGTCTGTGACCTCACTTGCTCTGCCACTTATGCACATCACCAAATGCCACTCACTAGAAATGCCTTTTGAATGAAGTGCAAAAAATTTTCCCCATTTGGTTGGGTGTCTCTTTGTTTTTTGTTATTGTCTCTTTTGCTGTGAAGAAGCTTTTTACTTTGCTATCGTTCCAGATGTATACATTGTCCTTTGTCTTCTTTGCCTGTATAGATGTGTCCTGAAAGGTGTTTCTGTGGTACAGGTTATGGTTCCACTTCTGGGAATCTACCCAAAGGACATCAAAACTCTAATTCAAAAGGAAACCTGCACATCTTTGTTTATTGCAGCACTATTTACAACAGCCAAGATATGGAAACCCAAATGTCCCAACATGGACAAATGGCTCAAAAGCTGTGGTATATTTACACAATGGAATACTATTCAGTAATCAAAAAAGACAAACTCATGTCATTTGTGGCAACATGGATGGAGGTAGAAGGAATCATACTAGCAGAAATAAGCCAGAAAGATGTGAAAAATACCAGATGATCTCACTTATCTGGGGGGATGTAGGGGAAACAAAAGGACAAGAAAAAGTTAAAACAAACTGACAACAGAACTAAAGCCAAAGGCACAGGAAGGGGGAGGGAGGAAGGGTGAAATCAGGGGAGGGATGAGCTTAAGGGATCAGGATATGGTTCATGGGTGACACAGTGGTGGGAAAATCTCAGTACATACAATGACATAAATATATACATAAGTATATATTCACATATATACATATATGAATCAATTTAAAATTTTTTAAATGCCTTTGAGGCATACACTCATCATTGCTCTGAAATGCATAGGTATTTGTCTAACTCTGCTAAATAAAACTGTTCTGCTTATTACCACTGCTTTCTCTCTGGGAAGACCTAAATACCAGACTGTCTGGAGCCAAAAGCTCTGCTCCACCACTTCCAAGAGCATCAATGGGACCTCTACATTTTCATCTGCTCAGCAGGGACAAGACTACCACTTTGTACAGAACTGACCTTAAATGAGATGATGCTGCTGCAGAAATTTGTAACTTTTATAAAGTATCAAAGTAGCACAAATTGAAATTTCATTTCATTAGCATGGAAACTCAGGTTTTGTTTGTTTAATTCAGTTTTTACTTCTTGGCTGACATTCTAGAGGTAAAATGAAATCTCATTTCATTAGCATGAATACTCAAGGGTTTGTTTTATTTAGTTTTTACTTCTTGGTTGACTTTATTGACGTAAAATTATCATGTGGAGCTTCTTATGGGTTTAAGGTGGTATCGTAAAACAGTAAAACTTCATGTTTTCATGAAGTTTTCAACAGCAAGCTGCAAAGTATTTTCAGGGATTATTGGGTATCTTTTTTGTATATAGAATGGTGGCTCCACCAAGATTTGAAACAAGGCAAAATATAGACACTGAAGTTCAGTACAAGCATGCAAATGACTGATAATAAGCATTTTTAATTCAGCAAAGCAAAAAACAAAATACACACAAGCATGCTACATTCCCCAGTCTAGTAGTGGGCACGGATTAAGTCACATAGGGAAAAGTTTCAAGTGGCAAGTGAGATGTTCATGTTATTACCTGAAGAAAAGTAGGATGAACTCTCTGCAAGAAGTACCACACTCCCGTCTGAAAACTAATAGAAGAGACAGATGTGTATAAAGTGTACACAGCCACATCTCAGAGGACTTAATTAACCACAGGAAAAGAAACCAGGAAATGTGATTGCTTTAATCTCTGCCTACAGAGGGGAATTAAATAAAATGATCATTAATTACCAACTTAAGTAATCATAGACACATTAGTCAATTGATTGCCCATTTAATTAAGTGTAATAAAGACGTAGTATATAGTTTAACATAACCAAGATAATGATATATTTAATTACTTGCTAGATTTGTCTTAAAGCAAGCTCCAAGTATAGTCCACACTCAAATCTTATGACTCCTGTTCAGTGGGACCCACACTCCTGGATGCAATAAAACACCAGACAGTAGCTGACAACCCCGTAAGTTTGCTGCCTGTATCCTTTTTACCCCAGCTGTGATTTCTGAATTAGGTGAAATTTCTAAGGATAGTTAAAGCACAAACAAGTATAATTAGATTAGGTCCTAAGATAATATTTGCCCTAAGGCTTTGCAAGCAAGTGAAGTTCTCAAAAGTCTCAAAATTTAGCATACCTAATTGAAGACAGGGAAACTTTGTTATATGAGTCAAAATAATTGAAAGACATGTAAATTATAAGAGAAATTTCATATCTTTTTTTTGAGTATTTTACTAATTCAATTTTGGAATACAGAACAACACATTTTACTTGGCACTGCTCAGCTGTGACTGCCCTGTAAGAGAATCTACACCTGAATGGAGCACAGTTTTCTCTGAACAAAAATTTCCTAGAAAATACAGGTTCCCTTAATAAAGAACTAAATGTGGCTGGTTCTACTGTTTTGGGAAATATGCATAAACTGACTCCATTTCGCAACTGGTTATTGGCTATCTTATTACCAACCATTACAAATAATCTAAAACTCATTAGTAAATGTAACGCCATTTTGGAGAGATCAAAAAAAAAAAAGAAAAAAGCAAGTGTCTTTCTTATATTCAAACACAAAACACTGTTGCCTGGCAAGTATGTTTGATTTTAGGTGTCTAAATATTATCTTAGCTGGGTGCAGTAGCATGTACCTTTAATCCCAGCCTTGGGAGGCTGAGGCTAGGGATCACTTGAGTCATTGGATTCGGGACTACCCAGACAACATAGCGAGACCTAGTCTAAATAAATAACAAACAAACAAAGGATTAAATATTATCTTAACACTGTATATATGTAGGTAAATATAAAAATGTGTGATTATATGAATATATATTTCCAATTCCTCCTCTGATAAATGGGATATTCCAGTTGTTTGCTTCCCTATAGCTATATTAAATGCTACTTTTCATTATAATCTTCTGACAACCAAAGGATTTTACATTTCTACTTCATTTTCATACAACTCTTCTTAAAACATTTAATGAGCTAGCATTACAATGACTGCATGTAATGATGCTAATTCTCAGATACCAGTCTTTGGCGATTACCTATTAAGTAGGTATTAAGTACATATGTTAAATAGGACGAAGTATGATTTGACAAAGTCCCACCACTTCACAGCAAAGCCTGCCTTCTTGTTAGCCTTCATCATTTTATGATTCTATATTCCTGTTTTCTGAGTTAATCCAGATGTGGGGTCACTGAACAACAAAAGTCTCCAACTTTAAGGTTCTGATTATCTGTGGTCATATTTGTAAGAAGACTTTCAACACAACGATGAGGTACTGCTGGCACACAGTCTTCCGACTGAGAGATCAAACCCACAGCCCACAGCGGCCTGAGCTGAGCACACACGTGGCTGGCCGGACACCCACAGGCACGCCCTCTGCAGGCTGGGGCTCAAGTGCCAACATCTGCTCTCTGTTATTTTAAAGAAAACAGACAAAGCTCTTCCCTGACCACCGAAGCACTTGAGCAAGCCATGTGGGCCACAGGCAGGTAGTGGTGGGAGGAGACCAATCAAGTGCATCCAAGCCCCAGAGAAACAACACCCGGCCTGGGGAAGAGAAAAAATGACAACAGACTGCTATGGAGGCGCTCAGTCCCATCACAGAAATAAACAGAGAAATGCATCCTTCTTCTCTGAGACTGATTAGTGGCTTTGCAGTTCTATTCTGAAGGCAGTGGGGATATTTTAAATTAAATTGTGCTTTTAAGCTTTAAATTCAATATAGAGTTCACCTTTTGCTTAAAAATAATAAATGTTAAACATGACACTCAGCACTCCTTCCCCACCCCGAAAGAATAATTTCACAGACTCCGTTTTCAGTTCCAAAGCGCACTGTCACCACCACTCAGGCTGTTCCCGAAGCCCCAAAGCTAGTCAGGAACAGCCATTCCTGAGCCCTTGGTGCTCAGAAAGAGGTTACGGAATGAAGGGAAGCATCTGAACCTTTTAGAAGATTTCAAGGGCCACCACCTCCTGGTATTCAGTCCTGCCCACTCCGAACGTTATAAGGGCAGGGAGGGTGCGGGGGTGTTTTCTAAGAGAAACCGGATCTTACAAACCTGCATCTTCATAAAAGCTAAACAGCATCTCAACATCTGCTTAATCTCTCCCTCAGGTTGCAAGCCACTCTACCTCATAATGCCTCCACACAGCTCAGTACGACACCTTCCCCACAGGGCACTTACAGTGTCTAGAAAGCCCCAGCTAGCTCTCCAAGGAGAAGGCAGGCAGCACCCACCGGTGTACAGTGTCACAGGGAACAGTGCTCAGGGGAGGTCAGAGGGGGCGTGTGCTCCCCAGCACCTGTGCTGCACAGTGCAGGGAGCCAAGCCTCTGCCACCCAGGATCAGAGCAGGTCTGTCAGGCAACAGTCTTTCCCCCTTTGCTGACAGCTCAGTCATATTCCACCGTGAATGTGACCACACCTTCCTCGCCCCGAATTGGTTACTGGGGCCAGTGGACTACAGTGAAGGACTATAGGTGCTCCAGTGGTGGACATGATGCAGTCACATCCATCTGAAGAGGCACGAACCTATTCCCCTAAGTCATACACAGTATTGTAAACCAAAGTTATCTCAAAAATAAACATAAAAATTTAGTTTTTTTAAAAAAAGATTCAGTCATTCCACACAGTGAGAATGTTTACAAGTCCTCTACACGCTAGAATGGTGTTAGCTACCTAGAGGGCTTTTATAAAAAATAAAACAAGCCAGCTCTGTTGGTGCTTGGCTTTTATCCCAAGCCTAGGACGGGAGGCTGAGACTGGAAATTGCTAAAGTCCATGGGTTCGAGACCTGTCAGGAGCAACATAGCAAGACCAAGTCTCAAAAAAATAGTTGGGTGTGGTGGTGCGCGCCTGTAATCCCAGCTACCTGGGAGGCTGAGGCTGGGGACAGCTTGAGTCAAGGGTACCCCAGGCAACAAGAGTCTGTGGTTCCCTGGGCAACATAGTGAAACCTAGCCTCAAAAAATAAAATAAAATAAAATAAATGAATGAATGAATGAAAGAATGAATGAAAGAATGAATGAATAAACAAACAAATAGATAAATAAATAAACAAACAAACAAACAAATCAGATTTTACTTTGTTCTATATACAAACAGAACTATAAAGGCAAAACCATCTGGTGATAAGGAAAACACTGGCTCACAGATACTTGGCATCTAGAGAGCCAGGTGTTTGGCATCTGTTATCTCATTTTATCTTTGCTCCCATCCAGTGAGGTCAGCACTGTGGCCATTGATGCACTGGGAGGAACTGAGCTTAACCAGCAGCTCCACACAGGGTTCTGGCACAAAGGCGCTCTGGAGGCACAGCTGGAAGCCCCACCTTGATGAGTGTGTCTGAGCGGGGTGGGGTTCTGGCTGCCTTTTGTGTCTCCACCAATGCTTGTTTGTCCTGGACTCTAAACATCCCGCCACGCACGCAGCACGTTCTCCCCAGAGATCACTACAGCAGCTAGTCCTAAAGGATGCCCCCAAGTACACCCCCCACCTCCTGGAATCCACACCCTTGTGCAGCCCCTGCCTCCTCCTATGCTGTTCCAGGGGAGAGGGAGGGAGGGAAAGAGGGGAGAGGGAAAGAGTAGGAGGGAGGGGGAGAGAGAATTTCAAAGATATTAATACCCTCTCAAAACATTTAGCCCACCCCCACAAAGTTTTTTATTTTTTAATTCTTTTTTAATATTTTATATATATATATATTTTACGTCATTGTCTACACCCAGAGGTTCTCCCACCACCTTATCACCCATGAACCATCTTAATCTCTTGTGCCCATCCCTCCTTCATTTTTACCCTTCTCCCCCTCCTCTCTTGCTCTGTTTCAGTTCTGTTGACACCCATGACTCTTCTTTAGCAGAATGGACACAAGTCTCATTCTCAGAGACATCAGGCAGCTCTGACCGCACCTGCTGCGAGGCCAGAAGCCGGGGAACAACCATGCTCCTGAATTCCTAACCCTCCGAAGATAAAATAAAGTGTGGTGTGTTGTAAGATAGAGGCGATGCTTCACATGGCAATAACTAACACAATCACAAAAGTGCATGGACAAGACCAATTCAATTAAGAATCCAGTACTAGACTCTGAGAAACAGCTGAAGAGTCACTGCCTGCAGGTGACACGGGAAGCCGTGGTAGCATCATGCATCAACGCCTCACACTTCACAGTGGGGGGAGACACTGGCACTGGGGAGCAGTGAGACACTGGCACTGGGGAGCAGGCACTATCTGCAGCGGAGATAGAGGTGGGGGAACCAGCTACCTGCTGGGTTTCTAAGATGAGAAGACTGTAAGTTCCCCCCATTAAAAAAATGTTCCGAGTGGCTGAGATGAGGAGGAAGGAACGAGGACAGACGCTGCCGTGGCCTGACCTTCCTAAGAAGGAGCTTTGTAATGAGTTACAATATGTAATACAATATGTAATTACAATATGTAATACAATTACAATACAATGAGTCTGAGAACTTCAAAAAGAACACGGATTACATGGGATAAATCACATAAAGACAGTTTTCATTAAAATGCTGTACAATTTGCCTGCCGTTTCAAAAATACCTGGTACTAGTTGAGACACAGGAAAGGATATGGTGGATCTAACTCCGTTATCAGTCATCTCAACTCCAAGGTGTCAGAACACAGGTGAAGGGAGTAGGCAGCAGAGATGACCTGGTTCAGATCCTACTCAGCCACTTAGGGGCTGGGTGGCCTCAGGCAAATTTCTTAGACTCTCTGTGTCCCCACATCCTCGTAGGGTCAGAGTAAGTACTGGACAAGCTCAGACTTAAAACCAGTTACCGGCACAGTAACTTTATTCAGTCACCGTCGTCATCACCACCACCACCATTAAGTATTACAAGTTAGGTAATTCAAGGTTATCACTGGATAGAACTTTTCTATCATTTGTTCTGCCAGTAAACTTCAACCTAAATAAAAAAACAACCACTTGGGATGTAATCAAATCACCCTACTCCCCAAAAGAACCAGGTCACAGTAAGGCTAGCACTTAAACCTAAGACCAACTGCTTATAATCTTATTTCAGTTTAAACTTTTGTCCTAATGGAAGTCACATATCTATCTTACTGGAAGGAAAACCACCAAAACAAATCAGAAAAATCTGCAAGCTATTTAACTGATATTTTACAGCATTAGTGAAGAAGATCCCTTACTATTTTGTGAGTCTAGTAAACATTTTAGACAAACTACTTGTTTCTCTACAAAACTAAATTTGGCAAGAAACAGAAATAGAGAAGAAGCAGAATTAGAAGTACAATTTTATGTATAAGTGATCAGTCTTTTAGTAGGTTTTGGGGTCCACGTTGCTACTGAAAGTCTGCATCAACACTATTTGATGAGCCCACGGGTCTTGGTGGCTTGATGACAATGAAGGAGGTCCTGTGCGTGTGTTTTAAAAACCACCAAGTTGCTGGTGTTTATGTACCGGGGGGAAGCCCTGAGGTAGGGAGGAAAACTCTCAGCATCCCAAGGGAAGAGTAACAAGACCCAAGGGTGCAATGTGGAGGCTAACTATGTCCCCGAAGTCCAAAACCAAACGCGCTGGTCAGACAGGGCAGATGTCTTCAGGGGTGATCAAGTCAGGAGGATGGAGCCATCACAAATGAGGTTAATGCCCTTTACAGGGCCCCGGAGGAATCTTCTCTCCTTCTCCCGTGAGGACACAGTGACAAGATGGCTATTCACAAACCAGGAAGCAGCCTTCAGCAGACACCTCACCCATGGGGCCTCGATTATGTCTGGGCTCACCGGTCTCCAAAACAGCAAGAAATGACAAACCAACTGACAAACACATCAAGCTGCGGCTCTCTGTGGTGCTCTGCATTTGACCTCCCTGCTCTGCCATCCTGAAAGGTCACGTGTCACTTGGAGAAGACCCCAAAAGGAACGCCTAAGACTGTCCACCCCACATGTGAGTGGTCACAAGGCAGAACTAGAAGATCAAAGATTATGTGATCATAAAGCTCTCCTAATAATGGGGAAACTGCCCTGACGCTGGACCTGGAGCAGAGTTGTGTTGTTGTCACAAGCTTGGCTCAGAACCCACAGTCCCCTCACTTACTCAGACCATATCCACACCCGACACCCCTCATGAGCTGGGCTGGGACCCAAGTGTTTTTCTATATGCTCCTTTTTCTTAGACGCCAAGCCACATTTGCACTTAGGTTGATAATTCAGTGCAAAAGTCTCTAGAAAGGTGTTCTGAAGAACACGAGATAAAGCATACCATCTCTGCAATATCCAAAGAATTCAAAATTTCAAGTTTAACTGATTTAAATCTGTACTTGAAATTTTTTCTATCATGAAAGAACCAGAAATTTTTAAGTCTGCAAAAACACTGAGCAAGCTAATACTTTTTTTCAAATGTTACATATATATTTTGCCTTTAGTATAACAACATTAACGTTTAGTCAGAGTCAACCATTTCTTATGAAACGTAAGAATTCTTTTGGGTCATTTTAAGTCACATCTTTCACATTGAGAATTTTTTGGTTTAGCTGAAAATAATTTTCAGAAGTCTGAAAAATATCATCCAACAGATTATCCCAAAAATGTACGCATGTGGGAAGACTGTTTGCTTACAGGATCCTTCTTTAATAATTCAGATCCTTAAATCATCGTTTCCAAAGCAAATTTTCCAAAATCAAATAAATTGCAAAACTAGAAATATAATTGAGTCTCCACAAAGAAGTTCCGATCCTCTGCCAAAACAGACCTTAAATTCTTAATCCCTTGTCCAAAAAAATTGGACCAAGTATTGACGTTTTCCACCAAGCAAGCCACATAACCACAAATGTTTCTCATTTACTCCACTCCTGGGACATAGAGCTCAAATAAAAAATTTCCTGAATACCCCAAATTTCAGATGCAATTTGGAATGCAAGTGATTCATAATGTTATGCAGGAAATATTATGATCTTCTCTTACCAACTCAATGCTTCTGGAATGTAATCCTCAGGAGATGATCCCCACCAATCAGAAGGCTGACAGTACTGTCAGTCCCGTGACCCAACTGTTATGCTCTCTGCCCCAGCTCAGAGGTGATTCTGAACCCTGAGCAGTCTGCTACTCCAGCTACTGTTCAAGTGCAAAAGATGTGCCTCTAGGGAGCTAAGCTCCCTGCTGTGCTACATGGCAAGAAACTTGGTAACACTTAAACCTCCTCTCAGGAAAAGGCAAAACAGTATGGAAAGGAATTCTAGGCATGACCATCATTTTTACACCAAAAGACTCACAGTGGCCTCGGCGTACATGGATTCTACTCAGAATCAAGTATGATGCTTCACTGAGCCTCTACTATATGAATCCTGTATCTACTCTCACCCCCACATCAGTTCCCTTTTAAGTGAAAAGATGATTTCTAGAAGTTCCAAGGGTAGAGCAGCCATCTTTCATAAAGTCCTATTTTCTTACAAGGAAAGATGAAGATGAAGAAAAAATACCATACTGAATGGATGTGCAAACTGTGTATGTTAGAAACTGCGTTTACTAAGAGTTGTAGGTGGCTACCGTGCGATGAAATAAACAGGGCACAGAGCATCCACTGTGGGCTGCAGTGGATGGACATGAACACTGCCTGGCACTGTTCCATCCATGCCAGGGATCTTTATGCGCATTAGGCCCAGGTGCAGGGAATTCTCAACCGAGAGTTACCTGAGGAAGACTGAGGTTAAACTCAAAAATGTAACACCTTGGCATTTGGGTGAATGAAGACAGCTGCCGATGACAGCACAGAATTAACGGCAAGGGGAAGAACTCTCAAACGAAGCAATTTCAGGAAAATTTTAAGTTGTTATTTAAGCAAAAGGAGAAAAGAACTTCTTTCACTAGAATACAACTTTCTGAAACACAATCATGAAGAAACTGCAAAACAACAGGTTTGCCTAAAGTAAATTTAAATACCTTCCGTTCTGTAAGTTTTAGTAATGTTTACAAAGAAACTGTGAAACTCAGTCTACAAATGAAAACTAAAAGATAAGCTGAGGATTCTGTGAGAATAGTTTGCCTTAGAACCCCCTTCCCCCAAAATATGTAACACTTGAAAAAATTGAAGTCTGCTCATTTTAAAAAAGTAAATTTCAACTTGTGGTTGGATCAATGCATATCATGAATAATCTAAACACTGGTTCAAATCTCTGGTTGCTAAAATAGCGTATTTTCCATGCCAACACAGTCCTTTGGTAAGTCATCTCTCATGTCCCCACACAAAATTAGACAGCCAATCACATTGGTTATTCAATCCTCATTTGTACTGAAAAGAATGTGGCTAGTGAATAACATCAGGAAATGGGGTATTTAGATGAGCATGTCTTCTGGTTACTTTAAAACAACAATGCTGCATCTTTTCCTTCTTGCCACTGTTCTGTTGGTTTAATACTCAGAATTGAGTGAAATCGGCATAACCCTCAGCAAATTACTAGTCTCATGATTTTTGAAAACGCATGATGTGATGCATAAGAAACTTTCAGAACTGTGCACACACTAAACACTTAAAGTAATGAGATTTCCCTCACTCCCCTTTCCTTTAGTTTCTACCAACTGTACCTTAGCTCTCAATATGGGGGTACCTGAGATGGTCAATTTTCTATGCCAACTTGACAGGCCAAGGAGAGTCCAGATAGCTGTTCAAACATTAACTATTTCTGTGAGGGATTAACATGTACACAGATGGACTTTCAACAAAGTACAATATGGATGGGGTCTGAATAGAAATGGATGGTGTCACCTATCTGTGGAGTACACAGAAACCAAAGAGAGGCACAAACAAAGACAAACTTTAAAGGCACCCCTGAAAGAAGATCATAGATCTGAGACATCCAGAGGGAAGAGGGAGGGGGGAGGAGTATAATGGATTGCGATGAGGAACTGTGGGTGCTCTGGTGGTAGAAGAGCTAGGGTGACCACACCTAAGGGGAGAAATCCTATGTCACCAAAAATACTGACAAAGATGTGAAAGAATGTGGGAGGGAGGGAGGGAGGGAGGGAGGGAAGGAGGGAGGGAGGGAGAACTTCCCCCACTGAGAGAGCATTCTACTGCCTGATGGGGTCTCGCTCTTTCCGCAGTCTGCAGGGTCTCCAACCATCAGCTCTTCCCTGTTCTCCAGCAGCCTGTAATGTTGGGGCTCAAAGTGGCTTTTTTTTTTTTTTATTGAAGATTCTGGACTTACCACTCTTCATCACTCTATGAGCCAATTCCTTAAATAAATCTGGGGGCAAGGGGTAGAAAGAGAAAGAGAGGCAGAGAGAGATGGACAGGTCCTACTGGTTCTATTTCTGTGGTGAACGCTGACTCATACATGACCTCCAAGAAGCTCCAAGTGCAGTCATGGGCACACACAAGCAAATGCTTTCCAAGAAGTCGTTCCTAAACAATCACACAGAATATTATGCTCTGAGCCCAATAAGCCATCAAATAAAAGAGACGATCAATAAACACTCACCAAATGAATTAAAAGTACTTGAAAGCAAGATCAGCCAAGGACAATATCAGGCCTTGTATTCCATTCCCTCAGGAATTCTCATAAAGTGAGGGATCTGGTGTCAATTTACAGCAAGGCCTGTCCTTGCCTGCACATGCTGACGGGATGCGAGTCTCTGCTTTTATGAGTTAGTTACTGTTATTTGAAGCAGGTCAGTGGGAAATAAGTTTAAACCAGGGAGTACAGTTATAAATTAGTTCACTCTCCTCACACTACACTGTACAAACGAGAAGCAAATAAGCTCACTTGAATGGCAGCCAGATTCTTCTGCTCCTGAGACGGGGCCTCGTGAACGAAGCGCAGCCAGTTGGAGTGCCGAGGGTTGGTGGCGTCCAAAATGTAGAGAACGTCTCCCTTACTCCCTCGAACCTGAAACACAGAAGGCTTCTGAGTTTAGACCCCAAGTCAGCATGTGCCATAGTAAACATATCAAGGGGAGGATGAGACACTGTTCTGTACATCTCCCTTAATGACAGGCACTGAGGAGATGCTGGGCGCACAGCCCCCTGCTCCTTACACATGTAAACAAACAGAACCTATCATTTCACTTAGCAGACGTCTAGGGGCCTCACAAGTACAGTCATCTCTCAGAAACATCCTGTGTCGATAGCTCTTTTCTGGTCAGAAAGATTTTTTGTAGGTAAATTTTAATACAAGTGTTGCGACGACAGTTGTTCGGGGAATACCGTAATCTGCAAACCATCCCCCTTTTTTTCCATCCCAGAGGGTAGTGCTGCCAAGTTTACAATGGAGGGCGGTGGAGCAGGGGCAATGCTCCCATTTCCTTCTCCACCTGCCAACCTAACCAGTGGAATCTGATCTCCACTATACCATGATGTCACATTTTTAACTAGCAGATGACAAAAACAAGTCCCGATGTGTCTTTTCATGGCTGTTCGTGGTTCGGCTAAGAACGGGGGGGGGGTGTCTCTGCTTTTTGTTTCATGCCCATAAGCCTCCTGCCAGACCTACTCAACTTGCACTTAGAGGGAGCCAGTAACTGGCAGAGGAGCAGTAGACACTCTATTTCAAGTGCCCTCAAAGCTATCCTCTCTAAGAGGCCTGTATTCTAAGTTAGTTAACACTTGGTCAGCGCAATAGAACACCTACTTATCTCTATCTTCCAGCTCTCATTCTGAATTTATAATCAGTTAGAATCCAGGAGAGGAGAAAAGGAATTGAGTGATTGCCACTTCGGATCTCCAATGCCAAGTAGCACAAATATTAAGAGTTTAAATTCACCTTTGCAAGCTTGCGGTGGGAAAAATCCAACTGTAGATTTCCAAATTTTCACTTAAAAAAATAGTACACAAATAACCTAGTAAGGTATATATTTTCATCATACATTAGGAAAATTACTCATTCACTTGACAAATATTTACTGAACCCCCACTGTGTAACTGGTATTGCTTAGAGCGCTGGAATGTATCACTGAACAACACAAGCCTGAACAGACAAGCATAAAGGAAATGTGCTGTATCTGACACACACACATACACACACACACTTTATTCAGCAGTAAGAAAAAGGAAATTTTAACATTTAAGACATGGGCAGTGATGTCATCATGCTGCATGACAAAAATCAGGCAGAAAAGACAAATACCATATGATCTCACTTATATATGGAAATCTAATAAAACCAAAACTAAAATAAACAAAAATCTAAGTTCAAGATACAGGGGGCAGACTGGTAGTGCTAGAGAGTGGGGTGGAGGAGACAAAATGGGTGAAAGGTGTTAAAAATATAAACTTCCAATAATAAAATTTAAAAAAGGTCACAAGGATGTGTAATGTATGGCTTGGTGAATGTACTTAGTACTCTACTGTAAATCAGAAAGTGAGTAAGACACTAGATATTAAAAGTTTTCGTCACAGGAAGAGAAATATAAGTTCATGCCATAACAGATGTTAATTAGACCTACTGGGATGATCACTTCCCAATATATACAAATATCAAATCATTATGTTGGACAGCTGAAATTAATATAAGATTGTATACCAATTATATCTATTTTTTAAAAAAAGAAAAAAGAAAGTCATAAGACTAAACAAGCATGAAATCAATTAGGTCCAGGTACACAATGAAGCCAAGAAGAAGGAAACAGCAAGGAAAAGGGTTGTGTAGACAAGCTAGACAGAAAGCACCTCTCTGCCTGGTGCCCTGACATGAGCTCTAACTGAAAGCAAAGAATATGAAAACTCTACTATGGAAAGATTTATATACATAGTAGCATCATCCACAATAGCCAACCTAAGTGTGCAAGAACAGAATAACTGGATAAAGACACTGTGAAATATATAGTCATTTTGGAATACTACTCAGCTGTGAAAAAGATGGCACAATGCCTTTTGGAATGAGAAATGGAAAGCTCATGAGGTGATTATGTTGAGATAATTCAGAAAGTAAAAACAGTTACCAGGTCATCTCATTTATTTATGGAACATAAATAACCAAAGAACACACACTGATGAAGCACAACAAAAACTAGACTCTGAAAAATATACTGGTCACCAAAGGGAATGGGATGGGGAGGGTGAAAGGGACAAGGGAAGAAAGGTGACAGGTAGTGGCAGTGAGTTCTGGTTGAGGGTGAAGTATAGGCACACATGGAAGAGTAAAAAATATCCCACAGTTACAAAGATGTGCAACCAACTGCTGGTTTTGACACTGCCAATTCTAACATAGATAGTCCAGGAAAACAGTCCATTATTCCTACCATCTCCTGTGCAGCCATGTGTCTCAGGATCCTGCTGGACCAAGGATTCTTGATAACCATTTAAAAATCTATAATGAAATGCCAAACCCTCACTGAGAAGCAGAAATTCAATTTTTGAAATGATAATTCCTAAAAGAAAAGTTAAGGATTACAACTCCGCCCCCCCCCCCATCCCTTGTGCCATGTATTTAGTTGTAACACTATGGAGACTTTGAACTTCTCATTGTAACAGACACTAGAGATATGACTTGACTATAGAATTGAGGCTACAGAAAAGGGAGAGGGAGGTGGAGAAAGCAGGCTGTGGAGGAGCCCCATGGACAAAATGGGAGGACTGTGGGTGCCTTGATGGCGGGTGAGATGTTGTAACACACATCTAAAGAGAAGGATCCTGTATCTCTGCAGCTTATCCAGCCTTTTAGCCAATGTTACCACCGTAAAAAAATGAACTTTCAAATCAACAACTGTCAAATTCCACACAACGGAACTAATCTCACGTAGGAATCCAGCAATGGACTCCATATCTCAGTCTGAGAAGCTGGCATTACAAGAATTAGTGGCTCCTCTTAGTCATGTTACCCGGTATTTAAGCACAATATGTATCAGATGTGTTTCATTTGAACTTACTTCTTCAAAGATGTGAAACATAACAAAGATTTCTCTGTGACTTATAGTAAGCACATTTCACCAGGGGCATTGTTTGTTCTTTATATATTTAGGCTTCTTCCCAGGCCCTTCTGCTGCAACAATGTTCAATGACTCAGTTTTAGTCACTCATTTTCCCTCCCAGTCCATCATCAGATGCACGTAAGTATTGTGAGTGCCTACAGGATGTGTAGAGGGTGAAGGCACTCTATTACCTTCTCACCCCACATTCCAGCTTAAGAGATATACACAATTTAATTTTACATTAAAAGTCTAAGGAAATCCATCATTTTTAATACGACCACATGCATATACTGACCAACCATGGTTTACGTTCTCATTACCAGACTACCAATAAGCAGCTGTAGATGACAGTTATCTATCGCTTCCATTTGAAATAAACTTTCTTCTCATTAGCTGAGGCACCGCTCACTTTCACCCAAAAGATTTTTAAGTTCTTACGCAGCCTTCCCAGGTTGTTTCCTCTACCTTTCATGGGACTGATCATTCCCTCATATTTCCTCACACCCCCATGCCAGAATTCAACCCTTCACTAAACCTATCTGCTCACACATCTTCCTACCCTTATCCCAGTGTCTCCTCACTGAAATATCTAAAAGAGACGTCCCGGATAATCTATTCCATCCTAGCTCTTTCCAGAGAAACCAAACCAAAAAAGAACTACAGACAGATGGTGACCAATAAAGTCTCCATTTACGCATCTTAATTTGATACTGAAACCTAAGGTAATAAATTGAACATTTTCAAAGTCTAACGAATAAAGAAGACTCAAAATTCCTCAGTGCATCATATTCCAGCACCGAACAAACTTCAGCAAAAATGTTTTTTTTTTATTCCTCCTGTCAAGTCCTGTCTTCCAAATGCCAGTATTTCCTTTGAATTTTGATGGAATAAGTGTACTGCTGTACTTCACCTTCCATGCACCTGGGGCCTATAATGAAGTCGACATTCTCAGCTTGCAGGAAAAGCCGTAAGAGGAAGGGGCACACCCTTGTGTGAGAATGAACACCTTTGCTCTTCACTAGGGCTGCTTCTGACTCTGACTTTGCTACTTTCTGTGAAGTGAGAATTCTTACCATGTGGGAACTTGGTGGTTCTGCTCTCTGTTAAATGCTGCTGGCATTGTTTTTCAAGTGCCCAAGAGTGTATGCTCCCATGATCTGTCCCTCTTTCCAGATTCCAGAACTGTGGTTTTGAACACCAGGCACAGCAGTCTGACGTCTTACCCAGAGAAGGGTAAAGATCATAAAAAGACACAGCTTGGTAAGAGGAAACTATGACACGTAAGTGAAAGAAAAAACTAGAAACAGGCACTTAACACAAAATAATTCTGTCCTTATATTTTAATATTTTCCTTGTTAAACTGGGTCAACTACATAGACTGAGACTACATAGACTTATTTATTATTTGGAGGGTGAATTGTCACAGAAGGGTCTAAAGATTTATGCTATTTAATCTTAGTATTTCCAAAGCCCAAGAAATTTTTTACTTACTCCACAGAGACCACCAGGGGTTCAGGGTATAGCGGGGGAGCCAGACTTGTCACCAAATGTGGCAAAATGTAACCAGTAGAATTTTATTTAACATATGGCAAAATGAAATGACAGTGAAATAGTTACAAAAAAACAGAGCAATGATATCCCTAAGAAGGTTCTCAATATGTTAAACTGCATGACTTATTTACTAAAGAAAATAAGCTCCCCTTTCCGTCTTTCAACAAAGTCTTCAAGGAAGGCAGTTTTAAGCTCTAAGATTTAGAGTATGGATGTCTTTAGAGTGCAAAATGAAACTCTATTTTTGCACTTAAGGGAGCAGGCAATCTTTCTGCACTTGTTTTTAAGTAAAATAAGGTCACATGTCCTGCCTCCAGTGTTTAATTAACCAGCCTTCATGATATCCTCAGGAGCACCAAAAAGCAAGTATGTTCAAGTCATCAATTCTGCAGCATGCTGCTGTCAGATCTTAACCAAAGAGAGAAATGCTTTCAGAAATCAGCAAGAATCATCACCAGGAAAATGTAGTGATTTACAGTTTCTAAGCAGAAGGCAGTTTCTTCTCCATTGATTCTGAAAGGATTCTACAATTCTTGCTTCAATGTGTGCATGTGCACGCACACACACACAGGTGTACATACATACACCATTCAAGCTTATCTGCTTATATCCCTGCCTGGCCCCTGGCCCTGTAGTCTAATAATCCATATAGTTCCCTAGCTTCAGATAAGAAAGCAGATAGTGAAAAAAAAAGATTTTTACACATTTGTCTACTAAATAGCATCCAAAAAGCAACACACAGTTAAATAATTTAAAAGGACTGAGAGTCTTTTTTTCCATTACCAGTACTCCATGTCCTATATCCCCCCAAGTTAAAAGGAAAAGGACTTTTAGAGAAGTAAAAATGCTGAACTAGGACTCAAAAAGTTAGGTATTATCTAAGCTCTGACTGCACCACTTAGGATGAGTTACTTCTCATTAAACTGACCCAAGATCTTTATACACACACACATACATATATACACACACACACAAGATCACACCTCAACATCTATATGTATGTACCACACCATGCCTGCCATAAGGGGGCTACTTACCATTCACAACCAAGCTGACCTCCTCAACCCACTCCTCCAGTAACAGTACACACAGAGACAGAAAGTGATTGGATGGAAAAAATATTCCATGCTAATGGAGTTGAAAGAAAAGCTTGCGTTGCTATCTTCGTATCTGACATAAAATTAACTTTAAAACAAGACTGCAACTAAAGACAAAGAGGGACACTATATAATGATAAAGGGGTTAATCCACCAAGGAGATAAAAAGGTCACATATATAATCACCGATGCACACACATCCACATGTGCACACACAAACACACCAAATACTAACAGCCCTAAAGGGAGAAACTGACAATAACAAAATAACAGTGGAAGACCTTAATTTATGTCAATGGTAAATCTTCTAATCTTCCAGACAGAAAATAATCAAGGAAATAGATTAATTACATGAAAGGCAACTTGAACTAGTGCATATATACAAACCATTCCATCTAAAAAACAGCAGAATATACAATCTGCTCAAATGCACATCGAAAATTTTCAAGGCTATAGCATACTGAGACACAAAGCAAATCTCAATAAATTTAAGAACAGTGAATTCACATCAATATCTTCAGATCACAATGGTAATAAGTTAGAAATTAACTACTGGGAAGCTGAAAAAAAAAAACACTGTGGATATTAAACAAGACACCATCAATTATTTGGTAATTAATCAAAAACACCTGAAGACAAATGAAGTGACAACACTAGTTACCAAAATATTTGAAATACAGCAAAAGTGGTACTAAGAGGTAATACAAGTTTATCTCACGAAACAAGATTAAGCTCAAATAAACAACCTAACCACAAATCTAAAGGATGTAGAAAAAATAAGATATGAAACCCAAAATCAGAAGAAAGTAAATAATGAAAGAGCAGAAATAAATGAAGTAGAACCCAAAAAGAAAATTAAGAAGATAAATGGAAGATCTGACCACTTGAAAAAAAATTAAATAAAGTTGAGAAAGCTATAGTTTCACTTAAAAAGAGAAAGACTTTATGTCAGGATTTATTTAATAAAATCAGAAATGAAAGAAAATTTAATATAGACACAACAAAAATACAACAGATCACAAGAGACTTCACACAACATTCATACTATGAACATCTATATGCCAACAAATTCAACAACCTAAAGAAACGGCTAAGTTCTTAGACATGCAGAAGCTTCTAAAATTGAATCATGAAGCAAGAAAATCTCGGAACAAACTGATCACCAGCGAGGAAAGAGAGTGATCACCCCAAAGTCTCCGGGACTCAAAGCCCAAGACTGAACAGAGTCTCAGCGGTGAGGTCTCCCATATATGCCATGAGGATTCAAATCCATGCTTCTCCAGTTCTTTGGGATTTGGGGGACACAGAAAATACGAAGCAAAAACACCTCCTAGAGCAATGTACTGATTGTTAGGTGGGTATGTGTGCCTCATTCTTTTCAAAAACATCCAGGACTTATGACTAGAGAGTAGCACGTAGGACCAGGGCCAGGGGAGGTACCGAGTGAGGAGGCATGTGTTCTGAGCAGCCTCCCAGTGGAGAAGATGGACAACAGGGTAGGGTCACCCTGGCTGTCAGGATGCTTAAAAGCTCCAACTTGGACAGCTGCCCCTTGGCCAGTGGGTGGAAATGTAGGTTTTCAGGATGCTCCCAGTTCAAAGCTAATGGATAAGGGGATTTCACTGCCTCCACTGATAGTGGAGACAATATGGTTAACGTGGAAAAGCTGTTCTGCATCTGGAAGTCTGAATGCTGGTAGACGCCACCCAGAAGATACCTGTGTGACTGCCATAACAGGAGGGTGGAACGTGCACTGTGATCCCTCATGGGAGGAAGAGGGTACTGGGTCCCTGCAGACTCAGTCCATGCTATTCACCCTGTTCATCCTACAGCGTCACTGAGACAAAGTTCAGCCATGAGGACATACGCCGAGTGCCAGAAGCCTGTCCAGTGAGTGTGGGGACGGGGGAGCGCTTTGGGGAACCCCTAACACACAAGATGAGTTTAGTGCCAGGTGCTCAACCAAAGATGTCAACAGAAGAGACAGAAGGTCACGTCCAGATCAGCACACTCGTATCATGCTCGTACTTTTAACTTACACGTATCATATGACATTCGTTCCACTAAAGGAAAAATGAAATGACAAAAACCAAGCAACAAAAATAAGTGCAAACAGAAAGGACCATTCCTTTTCACAGACCATAATTCCAATCACATGCGACTGTGGCCTCATGAAGTAGGACCTCGGCTCCGCCTCAGAGGGGGGGGGCGCCACTTTCAGTGGGAGGATAAAGAACTAAATAGGCTATTTCAACAACCTAGTTGTGAATTAACAAGGCTCGGAGAGCACCAAAGACTATGAAAATGGAAACCAGGGGTAACTAGGCAAAAAAAACATGTAACAGCTTTCCGAGACTGACCAGAGGTATGAGCCAAGGAACGGGTGGTAAACACCCCCAGAACCGTAAGTCTGAGTGGCAGGTCTCACAATCACAGGAACTCAAAAAGGTGATGTCTGCGTGAAGGGTAACAGCAAATAGGAAGAGACAGGTTTGGCATTCAACTTGGTAATTTTCATAGCTCAAAGGGAGCTCTACCAAGAGAGATGCTTCTGAATTAGAAAGCCAGGCTAAAGAGAAAACGAAAGAGGGTGGGAAGTGCAGAAGGAGAGAGAGGCCTCGAGAGTTGGTAGCGAAACATCTGAAAAATAGAAGACCGGAGAAAATCAGAAAGGGCAACTCTCCAAGAAGTCTGAATTCAAGACAGACAAAGCCAGACAGAAAGGCATACTTCAGGTAACGGTGGAGGGACAGCGAAACCACAACATTTAAATAATATCCACTACATGCATGCAAGGGAAAGCAGAAAGCTCTTCTCAAGTCTCTCACACGGCAGCTCAGGGGAGGGGGTGGGCAGTGATCCCCAAATCTCCACAGCCCACTGTGTCAGACACTGGACATCACAAACAAGGCCCCTGAGGGTCACAGAACAGTACAGTCAGAGCAAGTCACAATACATCCACTGAGCCAGGACTTCTGAAAAAAGCAGGTTCTTCTCCAAGAAGCCAGTCTCCACTCGCTCCTGGAAGATTTAGGTTCCTCACTCGGTTTCTAGCAAAACTTCTTCCATCCACATGGGAACAGAAGGACCGGCTGGGAAGGGGCCACAGCACCCGTGTTCAACACGCCTTTCTCTTAAGGAGCTCATTTTCCAGAATTCTGCCAAGAAGCTCAAGTTGCCAGGAGGCAGGACGGCTGCAGCAGGAATATCTGCCCGCTGCAGAGCAGGCTGTGCCTGGCACCCACTGCTGAGCTGGCAACCAGGCCTGGCAGGGACGGGGTCCAAGCTCTGCAAATGCTGCCGCGGAGAATGTTTTCTGATACAGCAAGCTGGGGCTTCCCCTTGATCTGATTTTCTCACAGCTGGCGTGACAAGCTTGGGACAAAGGGAATGATGGAAATGAGAACTCCCCCAGGAGGGGAACCCTTAGGAAAAGGAATTGGGGGCCCAACAATGGACCCTCCAAGAGCACAGACCCTTCAGAGCTCCTGGGCTTACTGAGCCCCTAAATGCCAAGCAGACCACCTCATCCTCACCCCCAACGGCTAATGATGGCCATTATGAAGAACGTGCGCAGGCACAGAGGGCATCTATTCCTCCCCAGAGCACTTGACCGCCTGGCTTCCCCTCCCTGTGCGTTATTCCAACTCTGGTGTTTTGAAGAGTGCACTCTAAACCTTAGGCATCCCACTCTGAATCACAATAAAGTAAGGACTTGAGGCCGATGCACAAGTTCTCTACCTGCCACTGTAGAGAGCGCTCTACCTCTCTACCTGGGTGCTGTGTGCATGCACCCCAGCTGTGTCACCCCCAGGATTTTCGAGTAATTACCCTAAAAATTCAAAGTTCCAGTGCCACCACCTAGTACGTTGTAATCATAGGAGGAATCCCAAGAACTACTCCAGCTGCAATGTTGGCTCGAAGGACAAACGCGTAAGGACCCCCCACAAGCAAGGTGACCCAGCAGAGTGCCCCCAGGTATCCTAAGCAAACACCGTCACTGCTGACAGGCTGTCTGAGACTGACCTAAAACGCAGGGATACAACCTCACACACCGGGTTCGGAGGGGAGCGGAGGGCAAGGACACACACATGCAGGGGGAGGGGGCAGGAGAGGGCTCACACATCCATCTGAGAGGCGCTCACACTCCAGAGGACAAAAGGCTCCTGATCAGATCAGCATCCCATTACTATGGCAGAGCAAGAGTTCTGGGCTTAGTCCATTCCTTCTCTGAAAGCAAAAGATGATGCTTAAAAGAACAAGTCAGTTCTGAGTGTTTAATATGTAACTTAATTTGCCGCATGGTTAATATGTGCTGAGCAATCTGCTCATAAGCACCTTTACATAAATTACTCCTCAAGACAAACATACAAAGCGGGGGCCACATACTGACCAGGCTTAGCAGATGAAGAAACCAAGGCACAAGCAGAACAAAGAACATAGCCGAGCTGTCCCAGCAAGCGAGGCGCCAGGAAGGCACCCAGACGACCCCACGGTCCACCCCATTGCACTAGTGCAGTCACTATTGGAGGAGTTACAGGTGGGGTGGGGAGCTGCCTGCAGAGCGTCTCCCCAGTGGATGGGGTGGACCTGGATCAGGAGTTCACACTCTGGACAATCGCACTGCCTCAGCTTTTGGGAGCCCAAGCTGACCACATGAGCTGCTCACCAGGTTCCCCTGGCCAGTGAGTGGAGATGTCAGAGCACTAGAAGCACAAGGCGGCCCTGGCATTCAGGGGAGTCTCCACCGCTGAGGGGGTCCAGTCACCGGGAGCCCCAGAAGGTCCCTGAGAGACCCAAGCACAGGTCCCAAGGTCCTCTGTCCTACAACCTGAGGAACTGAATTCAGGCAACCACCAGAATGATCTGGGCAGCAAAGTGATACTCAGGATCCAGAGGTGAGAGACCAGCCGTGTCACCACCGTGTCTCACTGGGTCTCGTGAGACAAGCAAGCAGAGGCCCATAGGCCTCCTCAAATGCAGCCCTTAAGATGCTGAAAACGGGTATTTTTTTATGCATGGTGATTTTTCATGGGGCAGAAACAGAAACTAATATTCCATTCCTCATCCCAAAGTCACAATCATTTTCTGATACCATGCAGCAGTCACCACAAACGATACAGCTTAAAACAATACTCACACCCCATCTCTGCTCAGGTTTCCTGGAGAAGCCTCTGGAAGAACAGGCTACCAGCTCCATGACCGGTGCCTGGGTCCCAGGCCGGAGGGCTGTCCATAATGGAGGCCCCCACTGTCTCGTTGCTTTTTTTCACTTTAGCTGACGCCTAAGTGATTTGCAATCTACAAATGCGCTAACTTCGTAAATACCCAAGTGATTTAAGTATGTTTAATATGAGGAATTTAGTCTTATAGAAAGAAAGGTGAGGGAAAAAACAAGGACTGGGAACTACTGTATCTTTTTCATACATTTTAATACTAACTTCTAGATAACACAGACAATCAGTTCCTCAGTGTTTCAACATTTTCCATTTCATCAGACTTTTCAAATCTTAGGTCTTAAGTTACAATTTTCTACACGATCCTCTCCTAGTACACTCTCACTGCTGCGTACAGATATCAAATTTTGTGTCAAGACTTTAACACATAAGAGAACTAATGATTGTAAATATTTTTCTATTCATTTTTCACCTGATAAAGATATAATCGCCATTATAAATAGAGCTGGAAAGCACAATCAAGAGAATAAATTGATACTCAAGTTATTAAACATTAAAACATGGTTTGAAGCTGGGCACAGTGACACGCACCTTTAATCTCAGCCTAAGAAGGGAGGCCAAGACTGGGAATCACTTGTCTCTGCAGGTTAGCGACCCACCCGGGGCAACATAACAAGATTTAGTCTCAAAAAATATCTGGGTGTGGTGGCGCACATGTAATCCCAGCTACCTGGGAGGCTGAGGCTGGGGATCGCTTGAGTCTATGGTACCCTGGGCAATGTGAGTCTATTCCCCAGGCAACATAGGGAGAACTAGTCTCAAAAAAACAAAAAAACAAAGCAAGAGTTGAATATGACATGTACTTACAAATCTACAACCTACAGCTTCCCCCAAAGGAGAGCTCTTAATTTGGCCACAAACCACTTTTTAAGATGAGTAAAATCACAAAGTGACAAAACATGGTTTTGTCCAGACACAGCTCACTCCACCAACAGCCATGAACATTCATGGGAGTGAGAAAAATATGTCCCGTGCACAAGTTAAATCCTAATCGCCAGCTCCCTCCACCCGGACTCTGCCTTCGGGTGTGCTCCCTGCACCAGGTGGACTGCCACCATATGGGAGCTGGGTGCTTCAGCAGAGGTGCTCAGGGGTCAGGGGCGCTGTGATGTTCTGGCTCGTGAGCACACATAATACTGCACTTTCATTAACAGGGACTCTACTGAGTCTAAGACCTGCTTGACTCCTAGACAGAGACGCTAATATGGTTGCCATTACTGTTTCTCTCCAACAGAAACATCTGTGGTTCTTGGACCTTTATCTAAACAAGACCTGGAAATATCACCATTCCTCAACCAGATGTTTGTGTAAGCTGAATTTTAAAACCTGATTTTAATGAAGATAACCTGGTGAATAGACGGATCCCGTAACATTTTCTACCAGATTTGTACACCATCTATTTATCTAACATGTTTATAGTTCTGCGGATAAACGTTTGAAAGTCATGCTAAAAATAGGATAAAAACTATAGGCGGCAGTTTCAAATAAGGTCAAGTTTTGCTGCTAAAGGTTATTTTTTAAAAAGGGGGGGGTGCCTTTACCCCTTCTGGAACTCTCTTCCAGGGAGTCCTACTTTCTCTACCACCTTTTTTCCCTGTATCTGTTCTCCTGAATAAATTTGCCTCTTTCAACTTGAAAAATTAATTAATTAGGATTTTAGAGCTTTTTGGATTTCAGGTAAAAAGGTCTCCAGTCCTAGAGGTTAAATGTGTTTAGACAGCCCATTCGAGTTCTTTTCCTCCACAGGCATGAACTTATTATATTGATGACAGGCACTCTGGCAATGGTATCAAAGGAAAAATGCAGTGCCACAAAATTAAAGAAAAACACGCCAATTTATCTGGGAACAGGGATCATTAATATGCTAAATCTGCAAAAACTTGTGTCAGAGACTGCATCTCCATGACAGGCGGGGGAGCATCACATAGCAGAGAACAGGCACCATGATCCCCAAACCCACTTAAATGCTGCCATGTTGGATTGCAACTCCCAAAATGCCATCAACTGGGGTTCCTGAATTGGAGGGGGGGTAAGGCAACTGGGAAAGGCAGATGCTTAAATTGAGATGGGATGAAAGAAGAAGACACACACACAGGAGACACCTGGAGAAGAGATATGAGTTGAGAGACATGCGGGGGGGGGGGGGAGGCTAGAGCCACTCCTGGTCAGTGGCAGGAATGATGGCTGCTGTTATCTTGACCTGGTGGGGAACTATCTGGTAGATGTTAAAATTTCAGGTCCATCCTGTCCCAGCTCTCTGGAACCTGCCCAACCCCACCAGAAGTAGCTTTAGACTTGTAGACTTGGAGGAAGCTTTGGACCTCAGCCATTCCCCTTGCCCACAATGAGGTGAATAATTTTCAGGGCTTGATCAGGAGTCTTTTATTTGAAATCTCAATCACTCTCTCTCTTTCTTTCTTTATCCCTCTCTCTTCAACTAAAGGTCGCTCGCATTAAGAGTCTGCTTTATTTGCCTTTGTGTGCAGGATGGCCAGACCCTTTCAAGACATGCATCCCTTACCAGGGTACTTCTGATTACATGGTTACAGCTGCATAGACAGTAGCTGCTCTGTAAAAGTACTGTTTAGTACAAAATGTCCTAAGAATAAAATTAAAAAAAAAAAAAAACCTCTATGAAACAGATTTTTCTCTATGAAGAACTACTTCCAGACTCCCCGTGATCTGGAAGCAAAGCTTACAAACGCAAAAAAAGGCACCAAATGCTAAGATCTATAGTCTTTTCTGTTTATGTCAATATATTCCTTTCCACTTGCAATCTACTCATTAAAATGCGAAGTAGGGACCACATGCAGATCCGGGCAACATGTCTACACAGCCATCCTCTGAGTTTTGAAATGTCTGAGATTTATAAACAGAAAATATAAAAAATCTTAAATGTGAACTTCCATATATGTGTGTGTTTCAGATGATCTTGAGGGTCTGAGGGAAGGATTTTTTTTAAAAAAAACATGATTCTTTAATCAAAAGTTATAAAGTGACAAATGGGCACATCAAAACATTAATTATCTAAGCTGTCCTAAAAATTCTTCAAAGAACAAAGTTCTTCAGAACAGTCATTTATCATACAGTAAGGAAATTATAGGCCAAATCATTAAGTGGAATTTATTCAAGTTCATGAACATTAATCTTCTTTATATAAAAAGAAACATGAAATTCCTCAGGTAGAATTTTATGCTAACTTGAACCTCTTGCAGAACCTCCATTGTGTACAAAACAATTACATGCATGCTAGTAGTTTTGACTTGTAGAAAATAACATACCTAACTTTAAAAAAACTTCATTAAATCACTTTTCTATGTTAAACAAAAATTAGAGCTCCAATTTGTTACTAAAACAAGACCGAAACAAGTAACCACACAATAGCTTATCTGCTCAGATTCAAATAAATCAAGCTGCTCAGAAAGAGACTTGTAGTCTGTTGTTCTCACATTTAATTTACTCTATAATAACAGCAAAACATCTTGGCAAACATAAAAATGTAAACTACCCTAAATATAAACAGAGCCTGTGTTGCTATAATATTTGAGAATCAACAGATGGTTGGCATCAGAAGACTGGCAAAGACACAAATAAAGAAAAAAAACTAGAAAGACAAAATAGAACAAGGTATGTTTGAACTTTATTTCCCATACGGGAGGGGGAAACCCCTCATGTAAGTATACAAGTGATCTAGAATCTCTGTAAGGGTGTGAGCATCAAAGTCTGGGGAGATAGCAAATGCATGTGGGGATTACAGGATTTTTAAAAACTTGCCAAATACTGCACAAGATGGTGACAATCTATAAAGGGGTAGGGTAGAAAGGAGGAGGGAGAAAGTAGGGGCTAAAGAGGAGAGGGGGAAGGGTCTGCAAGCCTCTCTGAGATTCAGCTTGCACACCCCACCCAGGTCAAGGATTCTAGAGCCCCGGGATGATGATATGACCCTAAGTGGGAGTGGAAACACACATTTGACTCTCGTCTAAGTCCAAAAGTCAAAATCACCTACATGTCAAGCACGACAGACAAGTGTAAAGTGATCAGATACTCTGAAGACGCCACTTCTCCTCATTTCATTCAATACATATTTTGGTTGCACAAAGATGTCAACTCGTCAGGGTGAATGAGGTCACTCAGTGTCCAGCGAGCAGGGACAGATGCCCAAAGGGAGTTAACGTAGAAAACACACTTGTCTCAGGTATTCAAACAGCCTGGGAGGAAAAAGGGACAGTGTGGGTGAGAAAGGAAGGGCGAGGCCAAGTAACGGGTCTAGAAAGCAAAGACACCTGTAGGGTGAATGCAATGTAAAGCTGCAAGAGTTGGGTATGAAGCAGGAAATCATGAGAATAAAGAGAGCTCAGTGGTGGGGTCATACTTTGGGCTCTCAGAGATCTGGGGCTACTCTGGAAAGATAGAACACACCATCACCCCGAGTAGACCCCAGCAGCCAGAACAGCCGAAGAGTTCCAGCCTCTTTCTAAGGGAGTGTGTACTCGCTCCATTGAACTACGGTTGAGTTCAGACAGGTAAAAATGGACACTACTGTTTCAGGCTTTGGGGTATAGAATTGGGTTTGGCTTCTCACACACTTAGGCAAAGAAGGTGGGGCAGACAGTCTTGCAGAGACCCTTTCTGTCTGCTTTCCATCACTCTGAGGGATGTTCTTTATAAGTGAGGTTCCCACTTCCTCCAGGCTTAGTGGGAAAACTCCCCACACCAGGGAACTCTGCCCTTTGGAGTATCAGAAAGGTTTTTTTCTCATTAATTAGAAACATATTCTTCTTAAACACCACATTTTTCTTCTTTTAGTTCTGTCCTCACATGGGCAAACTCAGCCTCTATCATTTCCCAAAGGGTGACAGCTTAGGCCATCTGAAGAGAACTATCTCATTCAGTTCCTGCTCTTTTCTAGGGCAAGAGCCCCTAGTCCCTATGAGTCATCGACAGAGCAGTTTCCAGACCCTTCCTGTATGACCTGTCAGCTTAAAGTCAGCTGTTCACACTCTGGCAACAGTCTGATCAACACCCAGAGCAGCCCCATAACCTCCCATATACTGGCAATGCCATTTTCCTGCAGCCCCAGCTTTTTTGAATTTTGTTTTGTTTTATCTAGTCACATTGTCCATATTGTAACACTAATCACAAAGTGCCAACCAAAATGCTCACCTAACCCAAGAAGATGCTGGAAACATCTGCCTATGAATCAGTATCATGTCTGGTATCCCTCATCTTAAAGTTCAAAAGCTTATTTTTACCTTTGCACATGTTTAATGTCATCATACAAGTGAGTCCCACAACTCCAATTACCAAGAAGTCTTAAATATTGTGCATATATCTTAAAATATTATCTATCCCTCACACCTACTTGTACACCATCAAGCAACAAATAATTAACAAAGGTTAGTGAATATGGAGAAATGAGGGCAATTGTGCATCATTGGTAGGAATGGAAAATGGTACCATGGTAAAAGAAAACAGTATGAAGTTACCCCAAAAAGTGATAAATCTAGTAGCATGATGCAGTAATGCCACCTAGGGAGTTACCCAAAAGTACTCAGGCAGGATCTAAAAAAGGCATTTGCACACCCATGTTCAGAGCAGCACAATTCACAATAACCAAGAGGTGAAGTACCCTAGATGTCTGTGACAGATAAACAAAATAGAATGCACATATACAACCAAATGAGATCAGCCTTAGAAGGGAATCCTATCAAAGATTTCCACACTCCAATATGGATGAAATATGAAAATATTATACCAAGTAAATAAGTACTAGAAAGACAAATGTTCTAATGGTTCCATCTACATGAGACATACAAAGTAGCCATGTTCACAGAAACAGAAATAGGGGGTGGTTCCGGAGTACCACAGACTCAAGCAATCCCCAGCTTCAGCTTCCCAGGTAGCTGGGATTATAGTCGGGCCCCACCACACCCAGCTATATATTTTTGGAAAGAGGTCTCGCTACGTGCCCCCAGCAGGACTTGAACCACGATCCCTGGCCCCAGCCACGGCTTCCTAGGGTGCCTCTTACAGGTATGCACCACCATGCCCGGGTATTTCAGCAATTTTTCCCACCCCCCTTACCCCAGCCCTCACATACACTGGACTCTAGACATGTACTCATTTCATAGATTTTTTTATAAAAACATTGAATGGATAAAATCAAGACAGAACTGACTTTTTAATTAAAATCCAAACTCTGGATAAGCAGTTAAACATTCATCCATCCTTCTACATTCACTAGTCCCAGCCCATAGTTGCTCCACCTAGGACACAGTTATCATGAGAACCAGAGAGAAATGTTTCTTTTAAACCAAAAGATCTAGTATCTATAGAACATTCTTGGGTGTCCCCAGTCGTAAAAGTCACATCTGACCTAATTCATGGTTCTGTCGTGCCAACTGGCCGCTAGTATTGCCATCTGGCTAACTAGCTTCAAATGTGCCTGGTATTTCATTCTGAACTTGTAGTGCTTGAGGAACTTAATTTCTAGTGT
Organism: Uropsilus gracilis; assembly: GCA_004024945.1. Classification (NCBI taxonomy): domain Eukaryota; kingdom Metazoa; phylum Chordata; class Mammalia; order Eulipotyphla; family Talpidae; genus Uropsilus; species Uropsilus gracilis. The sequence continues at coordinate 5,401 of PVHY01015783.1, read as the reverse complement.
CTACATGTTCTTCCCTCTAGGGAACCTCACTGACCCTCCATGATTTCTCAAAAAATACAAAGTTCTGTAAGGACAGCTAGCTCTTTGGGTGGCTTTTTTTTTTTTTTGGGTTTTTTTTTTTGGGAGGGAGCACCCACGTATATCATTTTTCTAAGACTGGAGATAAGAACTCTTCTATTAGTTCTTCAGACACTGAGCTTTTTTATACCCTTCATAAAATGTTTACCCAGATTTGGTACGACTTTCATGAAGGAGGATTTTCCAAATCAACACCAGGAGTTCCAATATCCAACAGTAAAAATTTCTCATAAAAACAGAAGAGTGATATGCTAAATGCATAGTGACTTTAATCCCTAGTCAACAGAGCCTGGAAAGTGGGAGGTGGGAGAAAGGGAATGAAACGCTATCTTCTCTCTGCCTTTACTTATTAGATGACACAGAGCTAAGCATGGAAAATTTCAAATGAGATTTCCACTTCCAAATCACAGGCGACTGAAGCAGAGAAACAGCCACCGCCGACTCCATCTGACCCGTTTCACTTCTCACATTACCGCTAGAAACTCTTGAGTTGACTAAAATGAAAAGATACTGTTTGAATATGAAAACAACAGCCAATTTAAATGAAGGCCGAAATACTTAATGTTGAAACCTAAATACTAATATTGGTTATTATGACCAGCATCAATTTTATGCTATTCTGAAAATTCTAGTCAAAGCAAAAGCAAACAAAGGCTTCCTTCGTCTCGCCCAGCTCTGAAGCACTGCAGGTCCACTGAGGAAGCTTCAGGATTCTGTCCTTCTGGAAGCCCAGCCCAGGGCCTGACAGGAAGCTATTCAAGGGCCTGAGGCCATCGACAGTACTCAGAATGCCAAAGTGATCCCAGCAGGGACGGGGCAGCAGAGGGCCCTGTCCTGTGTGGCCAGCAGGCTTCTCAGATGCAGCCCTCAGCACTGGGCTGTGGATGAGCTCCCCTCCCCAGCGGGCAGCAAATGTACTGTGCTCTCTCTCAGGGTGATGCACAGGGATGCTTCCCCCATGAACTGGGAGCTGGGGAGAGCTGCACATAGCCTTGGGTTTCTAATGGACTGATTCTGTGCAGTAACCAATTTTCTGAAAACACACGAGATAGCAGAACTGACTGTATCGTCAAATAGGGCCGAGAAACGAGATTGAAAATAACAAGATCTTAGAAAGCAAAAATACTAAAAATATTGAAGACAATGAAATAAATTCCAAGTCTGATGTATGCTCCAAAATAAAATCAAAATTTTATCAGTCATAATTATTTAAGATATATTTGATGTAAAGTCCAAAGATCCTATTGATGGCAAGTGTCTGGAATCCCCAGGCCATGAAGAATGCATGCGAAATCCTACAAAAATAGAAACCACCTTCCTTCTCTATTTCTACAGGAACTAGGATATTTCTGCTTTACAGAACTTGAGTAAAATATTAGCAAAGATATACAACACCAAGTGGGATCAGCTGAATCTATAGGAATCCAAAACAAACACTGACAGGGGAGTCATTTGCAAAACCTATAGTAGCTGTGTCTTCAAGACTGATGCAGAAAAAGCTCATCTGAGAAACACCACATATAATGTTATAAAAGGAAAAATGTCTTCTCTTGTGCTTGAGAAACAAAGATGTACCCGCTGAAAAGGACTCTAGGGCTAACTATGACACTGGGAAGATGCAGCAAATCAGTTTCAGAATCATAAGTTTAACAAGGAGAACAGAGAGGTGGGTTCAGCTATATTTTTATGGGAAGAAGTGAACAGAAGACTTTGTTCCTGAAACACAGTGACCTTTACAAGTAGCAAATAGCTTACTCCTCAAACACCCAATTTCTAACAGAGGCTACTTTCATGTACCACATCATTGGAGCTGGAAAAGCTAGAGGAAGAAGCAAGGTATCATTTGTTTGGCCGCACTCAGTGATGTGGCCAGCGGCTGTGGTAACCATGCTCTCTTCCTGGGATAACTTTCCAGCTTCGGGAGCCATTGCTTTACCACTCCTGGCACTGGTTATTTACTCGAGGCTATTTGAAGAATGATTTCACTTAAAATGACTGCAATTAACCTTATCTTTCGACCCACTTCATGTAAACTGCCCAGGAAATCCTAACATGTGGTACATAAAAAGCTCTGCTCACAGAACAGACAAGAAGAAAATAAGGAACTAGTTATAAGAGCTAGCTAAAATAAAACTGAGTCTCTTTTTCAGATCAGATGTCACTCACGGGACTAAGTTATATTTGAAAACTCTAATAAAAGAATATTGTCCATAATTGTAAGTAAAAATTCCAAATAGAACAATACTTGAAATGCTAGCTTCTGAAGGACTTCATTTCTGTATTTCACTGTTATCTATGAAATGAATCAAACAGACTTGAAATCATCTCTTGATTAAGAACCAATTTAAATTTAAGGCAAGCAATCTTCCATTAAAGAAAATAGGTGACTAGCAAAGGCAGAAAACAATTCAATAGAGAAATGGATATATAGTGTAAATAAACCACACATGTAATTTAAATAGTACATTAAACAGAAAAAGGAAGATTGTAGTCACAATTATTACTATTAAAATATGCAATCAATATAAAAATTAGTAAGAATTTATGTTTTTTCAATTTAAAAACCTGGGTACTGTTTACAATGCTGTGTTTTACAGGAAATACTAATCTTAATCAAAAATGATTAATATACATTTAGAATTAATAAAATTCACCATTCAAAAATAGATTCACAAGTTGAATTATCCCAAAGATACTCAAAATTTTCTAAGTAGTAAATCATGTAACAAAAAGTCACTGACATTTAACAATCACAACCACAGTGATAAAACTGGTTTATCTCTTCTGCAGGACTTAACTTATAAGAAAATACATGTCAGTTTCAGTGTTACATCTACCTGTGTATAATATAAATTATATACATATATAAATTACATATATAATATAAATCTGTGTATAATATAAACTAAAATGCAAAGCTAAATTCATCATTTATCAAGGCATTCATCAAGATTTTTTGTGATTTTTTCATAGCAAGATAATACTGCATATTAGTTAAAATCATTTGCATATTTATTCATTTTTTAAGGTGTAAAGACAGTGCTTGCATTATTAAAAGTTTTGCTTTCAGTAACCAGTTACATTATGAAAATGCTCTTCCTTTCCTTGAGGTCCCAACTTTGGCTCATTTATAGGCAGTGTGGTATTAGCAAGAAAATGTAAATAATATTTTTTTTTGTCTGTTTTGATTATTGAGGATTTTTCAGGTACTTCTTTTTCAAGAAAATCTTGGACATAAGTATGATTCTTATTCCTTGTACAACTCTTTCACAATTCAATCAATCACTCAATATTGACATAGACACCAAGATTTTAAATTCATATCTTCTACTAATTTTAATACTTCTATCAACTGGAAGTATTTAATCCATTTATGCAAGGATTTACTCCATTTACACAAAAATTTTTTAAAAAATTTACAACACAATCCATGACAGTTTTCAGAGAATCTATTTCAGAAAACTCAAGGTAAGTATTTCCAATCGGAGCATAGAGTTGAAATAGTCATGTGGGAAAACATTAGTCTTAAAAAAAAAAAAAAACTCCATAAATCTAAACTTACAAACCCACCATGCCCAGAAAACCATTCTCCATTAAAAAAAATTAAGTTTTTAAAATCTATACCACAAATAACAATTTAAGTATGCCATCAGCTCACTTTTTTTGATGTCCTTCGAAACAAACTGTATAGAAGGTATTGAGTGGTATTACATGACTTAATCTAAAGGCAAAGAAAATACTTTGACTCAAAGGATCTTCATTAATGCTAGAATGTATTGCATAAGCAGTTGTCTGATCTTTCACTTGTAGGTTAATTCTTATAATCTACCAAATCGATAACTTAATTTTTATTCTCTGCAACATAAAAGTTTTTTTCTTCTGGTGGGGTGGGCAAGAAACACAGTGCCCAAAGTTGCACCTTCAGTTCTTGCTGAAATCATATTATCAATTTTACTATGCACTTAATTTTAATTTCTGGTAACTGGTTTCACAAGTCTTTTTTGCATACTGAGCGGAAATCTCATTCCATACTTGCAGAAAGTATATCTTTGTGCTATCACCTTCATTACTTTTAACAGCTTTAATATTTGTACCAAAAAGATTGCCTTTTCAATCAGTCACAGGAAATATAACTGGCATTATCATGAAATGTGTGGCATTCATTTTCCTATTCTCATTTAGTTCTCTGTGTTCCAGCTGTGGTACTAGTATCTGCATCTCCACCCAATTTTCCATCAGCTGGACACTTTATACACATTTCCCCATTTTAAGGGAGAAAGCCATGATAGATTAAAATAACTATTTTATAATATAAGCATATAAAATACTACATAAAGCACATGTTCAATTACTATTTCTATATAATTATTAATTATAATCTATAAAAGCATCATGGTAACATATGCATAAAATATTTAGATTACCATGTAACCTAGGTGCATAGAAACAAAATCATGATTTATTTTTAAACATTCATTTGAATTATTCCACTGACATGGATTCAACAGGTGATCTATTTCTATAAAATATTAGAAATAATATGCATTCCTGACACACTCAACACAGCACTAGCTCACATACTACAACAGTAAAATTAGTCCTAACAAAGAATAAAGCAGTTTTAAATGGGGGGGGGGTGTCATACAACCTCAGTTTTTTAACTTTAAATTTAATGCTTAAATTTTTTTTAACTTTTCAACTTTTTTTAACTTTTCAATTAAAATTAAATAAAATTGAAAACACAGTTCCTCAGTTCAACTGCAAAGTCAGTAAGATTTCAAGTGTTGGAGGGCCACAAGAGTCAGCTGCTACCACACTGGACAGCACAGTGAACACTTCAAGTTCAGTAGGGTCATTATAGTACTATTTTAATAGGGACATGAAATATTTGCATGCATGCACATTATTTAGATGTTTTCCTTTGGTTCTTTTTTTTTTAAGCTCTTTGAGGTAAAGAAAATGGAACTATTAGCTACAATAGGGTTAGAAGGTATGATAGATTAATTTATCACCCACAGAACCATATATTCTTAAAGTTTATTTTCTCTTATTTTGCTGCATGTCTTATTCTTTTTATGTTACATAGTTAGGAGTCTTAAAAACATAGTAAATAAAGCTGGGCATGGTGGCTCATGCTTGTAAGCTTCAGCCTATGAAGCAGCAGGGGCTAGGGATCGCGGTTCGAGTCCCGCCTGGGGCCCGTATAGTGAGACCTAGTTCCAAAAAATAGCTGGGTGTGGTGGCGCATGCCTGTAATCCCAGCTACCTGGGAAGCTGAGGCTGGGGATTGCTTGAGTCTGTGGTACCCTGGGCAACGAGAGCC